>JANHJO010008672.1:0-11242 GCA_032468235.1 Pseudoxyrhopus heterurus | reverse complement strand
TTTGGTGCGAGTGTGCACTTTGCCACCTTTTTTCGGGGTGTTCTGGGGTGTTTAGGGGTTCGTGACCCTGACAGCGATCATCTGCCTACGGAAAGCTACCTATGTACCAAAATTGGGGAGGATTGCGGGAGAACTGTAATTTTGTATAGAGCACAAACAAACTAACTCCCCTCCCTGGACTTCTCTTTTATATATATAGATTTTTGGACTAAAATATACATATAAACCACCTAAACTCAGAAATGCATGGGAATGCAACAACATGTTAGAATAGACTAAATACAGGGGTGTCAAACTGGTGGCCCATGGACTGGATGCATCATGTGCAGGCCATACCCACCTCAGCTCTGCAAAGGCAAAAAAGTCACGATACATCACATGATGTCAGATGACATGATCGAGTTTGACACCCGTGGACTAAAACAATGGTGAGCCAAAGATGAGGATATAAAAGGATGACTCATATATAAAAATACCAAGACTCATGACAACAGCTTTCATGATCAAGAACAGCAAGATGACTGCCCACTTTGCCTTCTAAATTGTAATAATATTTCATGACAAGATTGATGAAAGTCAAGAGGTCAGAATCCAATTCTTGCTTATAAACTGAAGGGGAAATATGTAAGTCTGTAAGGAAATATGAATAGAGTGTTAAAAGAATTGATAGATATGTTTATTTTCTGGGGGTTTTCTCTTGTTACTTTTCTCATTTTCTTTTCTAGGTGTTCCATTTTAGGAAATACTTCTGGAATCAAAAAGCTGTGAAATAATTTTGGTACATATCTGATTACTAATTTAGATAATCTCTTCTTATAGGAACTGAGGAAATCCTGTTTTCCACGATGTGTAGATCTGATTAATTGTGCTGGAACTGAGAAATATATTGAGGAACAATTTTGTCTGTTTTGATTCAGTAAACCTATGCCATTGTTATATAGGGTACTGTTTCCTTCTGTGGTTTCCGCTGGTGACAAATATCCTGAGAAAAGTGCATATTCCCTCTGTTTCCTTACCTCCAAGAAAAATGGTAAGAGCAATGGTCTTTTATTGGTTAAGCTGTAAATCTGAACATTGAGAAAGAGCAAGATAAATAACATAGATACCTTCACATTATGGTTCTTTAGATAGTTAATAAGACTATTGTGTTATGGGTACTCCAACACTGGAGATTTTTAAGAAGAGATTGGACAACTATTTCTTTGAAATGGCATAGGGTTTCCTGCTTGACCAGGGGGGTGGACTAGAAGACTTCTAAGGTCCCTCCAACTCTGTTATTTTGTTAAATCAATCTATACCTAATAAAGACTATTCCTTTGAGGCAGTAGTCAATGGATTATTTTAAGACATTTGGACCATTTTTAATAGCCCATTTTTTGGGCTATTTTGGATCATGTGATGCAAATGGAGGATGGATGGGAGAGGAAACTATATTTATCATGGAAAGAAGAATAGAAAGATGAGTCACGTTGATTATAGGACTGTACTTGGTAGAGCTATGCATGACAGGCTGAGTTATCAAGCATTTGCCAATGTTGTCACTAGAGCTGAATCCAATTGGATCATATCACAAGTTAAATTTGTAGAGAAAATTGACCTTGATAATCAAATGTTTTTGAAATTGACAGATGGAAATTGTTCCTATTGTATGACGATAAACAAGGACACAATTGTAATTTTATTAGTATTTTATGTAGATTAGATTACATTTAAAAAATATTTGTGCTCACACTCTAAGGACAGAAATTAATAATTGACAATCCAATATTTTCCTTTAGAGACATAATCTGTTTAATAAATATGACTGTAAAATCAATAAACAATAGCAATTATACATTACACTACATTGTATTCAACCAAGAGGGGAAAATTACATCAAAAAGTCATTTCAAAATTAGCAATAGTTCAATGCTATAAGAAAAGAAATCAAATTTATTTTCTATAAAAATAACACCACTAATATTGGACTTCTATCCGTTAGAATTGTGAGAATTATTGTACAGTGATCCTTGATTATTTTCCCATATCCTGACAGCTGCACTGATGGATACACATAATTCCCATCTGGTAGAAAAAGCTGTAGAAGAATTCCAAAGGCTTATTAATATGACTTATTTTATAGTTATCTACTTTTTGTGTTTTGGACTATGGATAGTATTCTGTCCTTGTTATGTGAAAAAAATATGGATTTGTTCTGACGCACTACATCCCTGATTTCTTAGCATTACAATAAACCAAATATTATCCTCACTCTATATTTCATATATTCACATGTAGCAATTTGGCCTTAGTATTAAAATGGATTAAGAAAAGAATAAGGTTGAAGATTGTAATTAAATGATTTCTTGATTTCTAGGGGAGACATTTAAGTAATTAATCCTATTATTTAAATAACCGAACTCCAAAAAATTGCCTGTGTATTTCTTAATTTAAAACTGAAAACTGTGTTAGTATAACACTGAAGCTTTTCTTATGGCCAGATGTTTTGCCAAACCTGCACCAATGTTTTGTTTGGGTGGGAGGCATCTAAAAGGCAGCAAAGCAACATCATGACTCATGGAAGCAGAAATTCACTTGCTGAAATAACATGAAAAATATCCAATATGGTTGTCCAAATTCATTGTTAGAAATATTGAGTTATGAGCTTAACTGCTTTTCAAATCTTTCACATAACCAAATGCTGCACAGGAAAGGGTGCCAGCTTTTTATTTTTAATCATCCTCTTTAATCAATTTAATCATTCTATGCATTAGTGCATTATGTGGTACACTAGCAGCTTAATTCAGGATACTTGAGTTCTATCTGACTCAATCTCACTGACAGTAAGAATACATTTGCAGCCTTAATAACAGAGCTGCGCCAAAACAATCACACCAGCATCTTATATTAGGGAAACTTATCTTGCCAGTTTCAATTCCAGTAAAGGAAGATATTTATAAATATAATCCATTGATGGAAGATGAGGCATACCAAAGCCTGTTGCCAGGCAACAGCTTCTCATTAGGTAATGATTACAAGATTTGCAATAAATATCCATATAACAGTGCTGATGCCAGCAGCTTACTAGATTGATGATCTTAATGCTATATTTCCGACCTCATAGCCCCTCAATGTTTGCTAGAATTAAGGGTTTGACCTTTAAAACTGGCATAAGTCTGAAATAATCTAAGTTAAATGATGTTTAAATTAAGTTTAAGAAAACCTGTCATATTGTAAAAATCTGAAACAATGTATCTCAGTGGATCATTTTTCATTTTCCCCTGCATACATGGAATTTCATTAATTTTATTATAATAGCAATTACCATATTAATAATCATACTTATTAATACACTCACATTTTAGTATTCATTTTGAAGTTCAAAGTTTTATAACACTTTTTAAAAGTTCTAAGCATAACTATTCAAATATCTGGCTGATTTTTTAATATATTGTTTGAATACTAACATATAAACCAGGTTAATTATTTAAATTGATTTAGAAATTAATAACTATAGTTAATAACCTTAACTATAAAGTCTTCAATTATGATCCTTCTGAACACTATCATACCTCTGGGTATGTTTTAAAATATCTAATAATAGTAATAATATGACTTCCAAAAATTAATACATGTTTAGAAATTCCAGTGCTTTGGGAAACAATGTCATTGGACTAATTTACTTACCTGGATAAGTGAGGTAGATATTTTACTAGTAGTTTAATCTCTGTAATATACCTCAACCAACAGTTTATGGAATCGATGCTTTAGCATTGAATAACAGACCTTCAAGACCTTAAATTTTAAATGAATTAGATAATCCCTGATACTCCTTACTTTATTTGATGTTACTTTATGCTATATGCTAGAAACAGATGGACTAAATGACAGATAAGGGAATCCAGTTCATTCTGGGGAGGTCGCTATTCCAAGAGAATGTTCATGTCCCATTAGTGCATGTGCACTCCAGGAACTGGTATCATGGGAAATATATTTCTAATACTGAATCCAATATTTGTAAGAAGATAATTCTTTACTAGGAGTGTAACTTTTCATGAAGCAAAAAGTTATAAAAATCCAGCAGTGGGGAACCAACAAGTGACTAAAAAAATTAGGCCAGTTTTTTCAATCATCAGGCTTACAATTAAAAGTCATTCTCAACATGTGGATTATATCTTTAATGCATTAATCAAGTTTCAGTTTACAGCTAACAGGTACATCAAGCCCCCAGTGAGGATCATTTTCAATTGGTTACAAATTTGGAGGAACTAAAATCTACTCAGTGGAACATTTTCACTGACTTAGTCTAGAAAAATAAGTTATTTGAGTCTGGTCTGTAGAATTTGTAGCTGGACCTGTTTTATTCCACAGTGCAATAAAAACAATGAAATAAACATGGTAGATGGTTTTTAAATAGATATGGAAATATATTTAGCATCTATCTAAAAAGTTAATTATATGACAAAGGATGTTGATATATTCCAGCTACAAGATGTAAAATTAGCCCCAGTATGGGGAAAACATTTCATGTAAATAGTACAACTTGATTTAAAGGTTTCTGTTATGTCTACATCTTATGCAAACATATTATCTATTATACTATTATCTACATTTTGTGGGGTGTTTATAATGAAATCACACAAACATCATTTTTGTGTAAAGTCCAGGGATAACAGGACTTGCAATTTATTCCTCTGAAACAAGTCCTTTTGAAAGTTGACGATTGTTGGCTCATAGATTGAACCAATTTATCTATAAAATGCTCTCAATGTACCAAATAACTCTCATTTATTTGGGATTTTTGTAACCATTTTAAAAACCCACCAACACATTTGGGAAGAGGCAATAATAATATGGACACTATTGGAAATAATATTTTCTCCAATTAGTTCCATTTTACTAATGAATAATTATCTCCAAACTGAATAGATGGGATGCTGGCAAAAATGCTTGAAATTATTAATACAAATGCTAAGTGGAACAGTCTTAACTGGATGTCTGTATTAAATTGGAGACTAAAAGAGGTGCCTAATGATATCAAATGGCAAAGACAAGCTGAAACTGATATTCAAACCCTCTGACTAGATTTATATCTATAAGGATAGTTTTTGTTGTTGCTGTTCTTGTACTAGAATGGCATGAATGAAAGTGTCAAACAACTACATATGAAGTATTTTGATTTTGGCAGTGAAAAACACATTTTATCTGTTTGTCTTACACTGCCTTTAACAAAACTAAAAGAACTCCAGACAAATTATTTCAGGGAATACATAAAATACCAGATGAATAAACAAGGGGGGAAATCATAAAATTGTTATGTTTTTAAAACTCTATTACATTTTGTCTGTATTTCAGGAATATAGGCTATAGTGCCAAAGTCATCTATAATCCCTCAGTGCTAAAAAAACGTTAGGAGTTATACTGAAAGTCAGCAAGTTAACGTTCACCTAATTTCCCTCCCAAAATACCCCATGCACATTCTTGGCCTATATCAGTATGGATCATCTAAAATTAAATCTTGATTAGAAAAAGAAATGGGAAGAGGATTAAGAGGAAGTAGTGTTTTCCTTTTACCTCACTAAAATAGAGCACCTGTACATTCTAAATATGTTACCCAAATGACATCCACATGCACAGGCTTAAAGCTAAAAACCTTTTTTGTAATCAGAAGAATCAAAAGTCCAAAAGCAGTGAATGGTTCCTCTGTCTCTCTCTCTCTCTCATTTTTGTATGATATTTTGTACTATAGATATAGTACAAAAGATTTTTGTTTGTGTGTGTGTATGTATGTATGTATGTGGGATAAAGATAGATTGGTGTCCTTGATTCAAACATTAATACAGGTAGGAATTTCTTTTGTGCTTTGAGTCTCAGCAACTGTGGAAATACTTCCTGTAGTAAAGAGAGATAAAAACAATAAATTTAAATTAGCAAAATAACAAAGTGTGACTGGGGGAAAAGAAAACTTCTCAGTATCCTGATATTCGATATTGGATGTAAACATTCCTCACTGAGACATTATGCTCATCTTGAGTTCCTGCTTGTCATTTAGAAGGCTGAACATATCTTGTTCTCATACTAATGAGCATGTCTTAACCCTGTCAAATTAAAGCCCAGCCTGTGACAGAAGGAAGGAACTGGACTGGTTGGACACCTTTGAGTTAAAGTGCTTTCTTTTGATAACATTTGAAATTAAATATAAAGTGCCAGGGCTCTGACAATCTGCTGAGGTTCTTGTCTTTCCTCATAATTTCTAGAGAATTATTAAGGAACAAAGTTTGTTCAAAATTCCTAAAATATTCATATTTGGGGTTTTCTAAAACATCTCTATGGAATTGACCATGAACTCTACTTTCGTTTCTGATGCAGCATGGATTTCAGGGGGAAATCTTCTGTTCTATGAATCTATGCTGCTTTTCTTTCAATTTTTAATCGTTATTGCATTTGGAGATATTTTCACTCATATGCATATAGTTTTGTCACATACATTATAGGCTTTGGCAACTCTCATATATTAAAAGTACTTCTGAATTTTCATTCCAGTGCATATGCTTCTGGAAATCTATTTTTTCAAACTATAGAAGAACACTACAGAAAGTAAGCATGCCCTCTCTAAACCTGCATGAAAATTAAATTTTATATGGAATGTTTACAAACTTGAAAGTCTGTTTATTTATTTAATTATCACTCAAACTGGCCATAAAAGGCTCTTGAAGCAATAAGAAGATATATGCACAAAATCTGAACCTTATATTAAAATATGATTACAGACGGATATAATTTCTTTCTTTCTCTCTCTCTCTGTCATATTGTCCAAGGCTGAGCCCAAACATTTCAAAACACTTTTAAGTCGAATTATGGTAATTACTGGCTTGGATACTGCCAAGGCTAAATCCAAATAGGGTTGCCAGATATCCACGATGAACTTGGACAGTATAGAAACCACCTGTTTTGTCCACTGCCCAGGACAATATTTATAATCAAACTTTATGACTGGCAGCTCTGGAAGGGCTCCATATTACCCATGTACTTTAACATGGTTGCTTTGACCTTGTGCCCTACAAGCAGCTGCTTCAGTCCCCCATCCCTTCAGCTGACCACCAGTGTACTAATCAGTGGGTCAGCAACCCAGCGCACCTGCGCCTGATGAGCATTCCTCAGACATCTGACCGCCAGTGTGCTTATCAGCAGGGCAAGAGTCTATGCACTGTCTGGTCCTGGACCCTGGGCAGTCCTTGGCTGTCTGGTCACGCTCGCTGGTTGGTGTCCAGGATGTCCAGGAGATTTTCCTCCCAATAGCCTCTTGTGAACAAGAATTGGTCTTTGGAAATCTGGCAACCCTACAAATAACCCCAGCCAGAATCAGTTGGATTCATTAAAAGTACAATCCTTGAATACTAATCCACATGTGCAAGGGAAAGGGAAGGAAGAGAAATGAAGCTATAATTAAGGATAAAGTACAAAAAACAGCTTCAGTAATAAATACAGTTGCATGCATTTGATCATACAGTAATTAATAATTCATTTTCAGAAGGATGCATAACTTGTGCCCTTCCAAAATACTGCTGGTTGGCAATATATAGCAATAGCACTTAGATTTATATACTGCTTATCAGTGCTTTACAGCCCTCTCTAAGTGGTTTACAGAGTCAGCATATTGCCTCCAACAATCCAGGTCCTCATTTTATTGCCCTAGAAGGATGGAAGGATGGGTCAACCATGAGCCAGTCAGAATCAAACTCCTGGCAATGAGCTGAATTAGCCTGCAATTCTGCATTCTAACCACTGTGTCCCCACAGCTTACTTACATATTACTTTTTGTTTTTGTCAAATTTGGGAAATATTAAATATATAAATCATGTACATATTAGCTGTACCTATTAATTCAATCTACCTTTGAATTTAAAATGACATCAGATCAAATATACTTCTTTTTTATTGGCATCCCCACTTTATCGTTCACATCATTCCTCAAATGTTGACATTTAGCTTCGACATAAAGCAAAAAATACTATCCTTAAATTTTGTGAGCTGATCATATTCTTGTAAGGTAGACAGCTGGAATACAAACGGACAAAACGAGAGGGTCCATTCAGAGGCTATATTCAAAGAACAGAGGGTGTCCTGCTTCAGCAGGGGGTTGGATTAGAAGATCTCCAAGGTACCCTTCATTCTATGTTCTAAAGGCCCATGTCATGCTAATATGTACAGCAGAGAATTTGAAAGTAGTGCATTGGCAAACTCACCTCCAGTAAAGCTTTCCTCAGAGTTTATCAAAACTTGGTTAATATAGGGCTGCCTTTATATGAAATTCAGAAATGTTAATTGAAACTGACAAAATAGTTGGTCTCTTAGACCTATATGGAGAAGCTGTATTATACCTGCTTTTTAAAGTTTACCATGGTTGTAAATACATTTCTGGCTGAAATATAAAATAATGACTATCACTAACATCTTAAATTAGTTAGCCTTAGGTATTCAAATTATCCTTTTTTGCATGATTCCACAAATCAATACAATTATAAGGAGATATCCATCTTTAGGACACTCTTATGCTGGCTGGGGAATTCTGGGAGTCCATACATCTGAAAATTGCCAAGTTTGAGAAACATGTATGATGGGATATACTGCAGTGACTGTGCAAAGGTATTTAGAAAGCACAACTTTTTATTTAAAGATATGTAAATAAAATATCTTTGTTGTATTAATTGTAATGGTTTCCATTTGTGCTCAGTTTAATTCTTGTGAGAGATTGCCTAAAAGGTGTGATAGATATAAAAGAATAAAACAGCAAAATAAATTCAGCTAGTATTGTAATAATGATGGCTACTAATTTGTCATGATACCTTAAAGGAAAATTTTATATTTTGTCTAGTGATTAGTGCAAGTTTATTTATGTATTTGTTTATTTATAACATCTCTAGAAGTGACTCTGAATGGCATATGTCTTAAAACAAAAAAGTTCATAGATAGATGGTTTTGTGGGAACAAAACATGAACTGAAAACTGGGAAATGTTTCCTTGAATAAAGGTATTTATGATGGTAGTAGAAAAAAAATTCCACAGTCCTATACAACTATTATGATATTTATTACAATGAAAATAAAATTTTACCTCATACTTTCTGAGTCATTGATTAGAAGAGGTGGGGTAAAGATATTTGTGTTAGTTTAGAGAAATTTAGATGTGTTAATGAATCAGTGGGAATATTGAGTGTTTTAGCAGAAGAGGTTGGAAAAGTCAGAATAGGTTTAGCCAATCAGAATGCAAACTTTGACCAGCTATTGGCTGGGTTAGTTTATTTACCTATGGGCTGGTATCCAACTTCTCATCTACTAGTTGCTGTGGGTTCATCAGCTCCCTCTGAGGGACATTAGGAATGCTTTCACTTTGACTGCCTGGACTGACCATCTCTTGATCTTTCTCATTCTGCATCTGTGCATAAACATTAATGCCCGGAATCTTCCTAAAACATTAACAAAAACCATCATTGCTATGTGTATGCTAAGGCTCTCTTTGAATTATGCTTTCACACCTGATAGAAGGATGGAAGGAAAGTCAGAAAAAAAAACCCACATACCTTTTGAATTTGTAGATTACAAATACTGCCAATCCCACAAATACTACAGACAGCAACATTAGCATCGCTGAACCACTATGGCTAGGCGTGACATCTATGAGTGGAGCTATAAAAAGTTAAAAAGAAAATTCAAAAATTAGATAATAGTACATTTAGTCACAGGCACATAAAGTGTAGAATGACAACTCCGTTTTTTAAACAAACCATCACTGATGTTCTTGAACTTTTCCAACCAAGGTTGCACTGTTATTGAACAGTCTGTACAATTGCCTGTCTTCTCTGCATTAGGGCACTTCTATGTTTCTATAAACTTAACATCTGATACACAGACTGACAGACTTTTCAGAGTAGAAGTCAATAATCCTTTATTTAAGTTGGTTGTGGTAGAAAGTTAGTGACTCATGTGGCTTCAGTTCTCAGACTGTTACCTATTGCAAATAAAGCTCAAGGAATGTTAATATCAAGGAACACTTTTTAATCTGGTATAGTGATGACAATTCAGGTTAACTTTTTCTTTTTATCATATGTATTAAAATAGCCAAAGATAGTAAACAAAATGAATAAACAGTCTTTGGAATAAAAAGTCTCTTTCTTTTTAGGTAGTTATCATTGTAAATACATTTGTTCTAGCACTTTTGAATTGAATCATATGAATAAATTGCATCTTCTTAGAATTAAAATTTGGTGCATGATGTACTTTTCTATCCTCACAAACAAAAGTACTATACCTATGGAGCCAGTGCCAGATATAATTTCAACTACATTTTCAAGATTTGGTTTCTGGATTTAATGAAGAAATAGAAAGAACTGTTAGCAATCATCAAAACCATGAAAAGTGAATTTAAAAATGTATGTAGCATATCTCTATTGTAAAGGTATCCCTGACCACTAAGTCTTGAGGACTACCTCCATGCACAACATTTTCCATTTTCTAATATTCTGATCATTAAATGTGATTAAGTCTTAATACAATTAATATAACTTAAGTAGCTATGTATTGTATTACATTTTATCACAAAGAAGCATTTTAAATACATGTCAATAAAAGTAGAAAAATATTCTGAACATTAAAAATCTACAATTCTGTCATCAAAGCATTGTCAATTAACTGTTCCAGCAATGCTGGCTCAATCGTTAAAGAATCAGCACCAACCTGCTGTTAAATGAGCCACATGAACAAGGATTCTAATTCCAGGCTTTAAGTCGAACTGAATGACATTTTGGTTTAATTTCTGGACCAATATTTCTGAAATCTAGAATAAGGAAGAAAAATATATATATATTATTTTGTATGCTACCACAAAGGACAAAAACAATATCCTAACTCAGAAAATGCTGATTGTTAAATAAAGAATGAAAAAGTCTTGGTGCAGAAATGAAATAAATATGTTACATAAATCTCTTAACAAAGAAATGGGTGTTTATGAATGGTTTTTCAGCCCCATAATTTAATCTGCCAGTTGATGAATTATGTTATTATGTACATTAAAGGAAATAACAATACATTACTGAAGTTCTACACCAAAAATATAAAAATTGCAGTCTATGAGCTACATATAGCTTAATAGGACTTGTCCTATAAGCACAAATTGACTAGGGCAAAATAAACAGCTTGGTTACCAGAGGTGGTATTCAGCCGGTTCGGACTGGTTCTAGCATACCGGTAGTGGAAATTTTGAGTAG
>JANHJO010008671.1:9923-23369 GCA_032468235.1 Pseudoxyrhopus heterurus | reverse complement strand
GAGTTGGTGCAGAAAGAACATTCTTTGTTGTGCTTTTTTGATGATGTTTTTGATGTTAGATGTCCATTTTAAGTCTTCAGATATGATAGAACCTAGAAAATTGAAATTTGAAACTGTTGATACTGTGTTGTGTTGTCTATATTGTAAGAGGTGATTGTGTAGGAGGGTTTCTCCTAAAATCTACTACCATCTCTACCGTTTTGAGTGTATTTAGTTCAAGATTGATGTGGTTGCACCACAAGTTGTTCAACCACTTTTCATAACACTAAAGATTTGTTAAGTAGCCCGTAATATGTCAAGGACTATCTACAGTATACTGCAAGGGTAAGATCAGCAATGTAACTCAGCAAAATTGCAAATGTTCTAAGTAAATGAGAGGTATGTTTATAATCCTATCAGTGTTTAACTGATCTTTAACAAGAATACAATAACTATATGCAGTGTTGCTACCATTTCTGAAAAGTGTGTTTTTTCATTTTTTTTTCACAAGTAGCTCTCCTTAGTAAAACCTATCCAGTTTCCTTTGACAGATTAGTCCCAAAATTCTGATACCATCTCACAGCCCTAGAATTTCTCATTCCACATTTTAAAAATCCTATCAAAGATCTTTCCTTTCTGTTTTATTCCTCTTCTTTTGTAAGCTGAAGTTCACCAATTGTTGTTTCAATAAAGTGTGATCAGCCTCTTCAGAATTGCACTCCGTTTTTGTTTTGGTTTTTTTGCAATCCACAACGAAATTTTGCAAATACCCTAAAAGATCTGATTAACTTCCTATTATCAAATGACAATTTTTCACGTGCAATAGTTTATAAATCCAATGACTTTTTTTCCTTTACTTCTAAAATCACTTGGAGAGGAAAAGGTTAGAAAGAATATGCGCTATGACACTTTTTACCAAAGCAATTTGCTGCATATTGTGGTACTTTTGTAGCCTTATATATAATACATTGCTTTGAGAAGCCCAGTAAAAAATAAAAGAAGATAATGACCAAATATTTACTGCCACCAAAAGAACCTATCCAGACATGAAGGAATTAAGCCTGACTTGAGGTGAGGGAGCCTTTTCTTTTAATGTTGGTATATGAAGTCCAGAAAAAACAATACATGAAAAAACAGCAATCTGACAACACATCAATTCATTTTCTCATAGTGATTTCCAATTTGCATTTTATTCTGATGATATTACCTAAATTGTTACCTACACTGTTATTACCTACTCCAATGACATTACCTAGTTGGATAATGAAATACCTGCAAGCAAACAACCAAGTTTGGAGAGTACTAAGGACTCCAGTTATATTTTATTTATATTCTTTAAGAAAGCATTCTGATTGGTAAAGTGACCCAGTTCCAATCTGATTAATACAGTTTAGGGACAAAAAGTGCAAAACAGAACAATCTTTATCACAGAAAACAGCATAGTTTGAAAATACTTTTTTTACATCTTTCAGTCTACCTGAACAGACTTTTGAAAAGACAGGCAGCTGTCGCCGATCAATTTTCAAGTAATAATTCTCTACCTCCTTTCTATAGGACCCTTTCAGGAGCATTTGCTAAAGCCAATAAATGCATTCTGACACATTTGCAATGTTACAAAATGAGCAGGACTGGAACAGACCCGAACCCTATTTTCAGCTTTCTCAGAAACTTATTTTTAAAAGCTGTTTAGATTTTGTTGAAAAAGTCCAGGAAAGGACCAGAAAACTTTATTTTTAAGAATCTCAGCTTCAATATTGAAATTGCTTCCCTTAAAATTGCTTTCGGACTGGGGATCAGTAGAGTGCATATAAATATAATTATATTCTATGAAAATGAAGCCTAATAATTGCCTGATGCTTTTGACATATACCAAAATTCTTTTTCTGCTTTTTTTGGTTTGTAAAAATACCGAGGACTGCTAATAATGCGTGGTATTCTCAAGATGCATTTCAGATAAACTACAGCAGTAAAATGGATTGGCCTTATTATTACATATCATGGAATGAGAACTGAAGAATGAGGCAGTGTTTCAGATGTGGTTTTTGTAATCTAATTGCCTTTCACTGAATTGTAAATAGAGTCCAGATAACATTCTACTTGTATTCCACAAAAGCTTCACATTTCCTTTCCCTCAAAAATATCCATTAAAGAATAGGTATGCAAGGTCTTTTGTGCTGTAATATTAGGACTGTTCACCAGAAAGCACCTTGAAATATTTTAAATCCACCTAAGATGAGCCTTATTTAAGAAGGGTGAAGCTGCAACCGCTCTGAAATTAAAGAGTTAAGTCTGAGCATGGAAGTTGGGAGTGGTCCTGATGGCAACTAGTGAGACCTCTGCTTTAATTTTGACCAGGAGATCTGTTCCCCAAGTCCTCAAAAGCAGACGTGTCTCTAGTTCAAGAGGCAAAGATCTTATAGGAGAAGAAAATAGGAGAATTTCTCTGGATTATTTTCAAGCAGATGAGTATCCTGGCCTGGCTTAGGAAAACATTGGTACTTCTAGCATAAACAAATCTTTGCTTGAGATTGAGAAGTATTAAAATAATTTCTGTATTATCCATGCCTTCTTAACCTTGTTCTAGATCAGGGGTGTCAAACTCATGTCATCACAGCGGCATCACATGACATATCGTGACTTTTTTCCCCTTTGCTAAACCAGGCATGGGCATGTGACACATCCGGCCCGTGGGCCACGAATTTGACAGCCCTGTTCTAGATTATGTTACTGACTTTCAGGATGAACATGTTCCCTACCTTTTCTAAATTTGCATTGTAAATCTCCATCTTGACTATTCAAATATTGGATTGTATTGGTAGCTGCTCATACTTCCAGTATCCAACTCAATAAAAATTCTGATTATGACTTCAGACAATATGTAGACAATGACTTGTACATGGGTAATAATGAGTACCTTATGACCAATACTTTAATTTAGCAGCTAAAGTGAGTTGACATAAAATCTGAGATTCTAAACTCCATTCTAAACTCTTCTTAAGCTTCAGGGCCATAGCAACAGAATTGTTCCCAATCCCTCCCAATCATGTTGATTATTTCCAGCAAATTGCCCTTCATGACAAGCGAAGCACACCTGTATTTGGAGATTGTTGAAAAAGAACATTTAAAATATGCAGAAGGAAACAAGCAAGTAAAGAAGAATTCATCAGATTCATTTGCTCTGGCATATTTTCCTTCAGAACTCCTAAATTAATGTTATAATAAAATGCAAGTTGAATATGTAACATTATAGGGATGGGAAAATATCAATTTACTTGTACTTGTTGCAAGAAGGATCAGGAGTCACTTCATTAAATATTCAGTTTTCTACCATTCCTCTGTTTTCTATATCTTTTCTTTCTATTCTTTATTTCTGACTATAGTTTGTATTATCTTTGGTAGTGTAAAATTGTTTAATTAAAAGTATTCAAAAAAGAAAGAAAATGCAAGTTGAAAGATTTATGTTTCAGTGTGACATCTGAATTTGCCATTATCACATGGTTATTTCATAGATAACATTTTTGAAAGCAGGAAAACAAGCTTAGTTCTCTGGAAGGACCAAACTATATTCAGTTGTCACTGGAAATACTAAATCCCAATTCAGGTCTCAAACCTGTCTTTACTACTTATCCATATTGAAGACTGTTTCAAAACTCTTGTCTGCCTTTGGTTCTGTTACTTTTTACTTTCAAATCAAGTTAGGCTTCCTAGCTTCCGAACTCACTGGATTCAATCTGATTATTTAGACATCCTAAATCAAATTAAATCCTTTTTTATGGTCAATGTCCAGATGTAGGTACAATCTGGTAACAATATTACAAGGGGAGAGGGGAGTAGGATAAAGGAATTTTATCCTGAGCTGAACAATTACAGAAAAGAAAGGAGACGGGGAAAGAAAAGTAAAAATAGCCGGTAAGAACTAGAATACCAGACCACATATAAAGTACATAATGCAGAAAAAAAATTGTAACAAATGTTTGACTGTTAAGTACATACAATGCTATATTGCTACACAAGAGTCTATTATATTATTAAAACATTTAGCAATTAAAATGTGATAAAAAAGAGATGTACACTAAAATAAGAAAGTTCTACCTTGGACATTTTGATGTTGATTGTTTAATACAAATTTAACTGTTTATTATAATCATAATTTAGGGATTTATAAGAGGAAAGAAAGAAAAGGTAAACAAAAATAAAACAGTCCAAAGATATTGAGCTATCAGGTTAAGTTGCTTAAATGGTATTTAGTTTTAACTACTGCAGTGATAAACTTAGGTAATCAAATTAGATAACTAATCGGTAATGTCACAAGTTGAGTATGAAAGGAGGTAGTGATGACCAGCTGGCCTACCAGATAGGACAACCCTTACTGTTCATACTGGTATGAACCCCATATCAGTCCTGTCCCAACTCCTTACAAGCACTGCTGCAACAGTTACAGGCCCACAACACCAAAATCCAATCTCTTTCGCTCACAAATATGGTGAAAATTCAAGCAAATGTAATCCTGTCTTCATTTAATGTGAATTATACATCTTCAGACCAAATTACTTCTCCACTGACCAAGCCCATGTGACATTTGTAATTAGACCGAAGATGGGGGGAGTTAATTCAAAACAGCTCCAAGTTTGACAATTAAGCTAATAGTGTAGCATATCTGAGAGTTAGCTTTGAGTAGCCGGACAAGTAAGGGATTGCCAAATGTGAAATACATCACCTACAATTGGGTAATTATTTGGTATAGGAATACCCTACTGAGTTTTAGCTGTTAGCTTGGGATTTGAACTGGAATGATTTAATTGACCAGCACCCAGCATTATTCTAGCAGTGATGGAAATATTGTGGAATTGCAAGAACATATGGGCAGAAACAGAAGACTCTACTATTCTTGTTTCCATCTTCCTTAATTTTATCCACTCATCCGAGGTTTAAAAGGTTGAATTTATGCAGCTGGGTAGACTCCATTATCTGCTTGGGGGAAAGTGTAGATGAGATATTGACCAAAGAACTAATAGTTACAATTCAGCTGCCCATTCCTCTATTTAGTTTCTGGATGTTCAGGTCTCTGAGACTTTGAGAACTTTCTCAACAAGCCACATTTGGAACATTTAGTACAAAAGCCAGTTAATCTCTCTGATCCCAATGGACTTCACAAAGTGGTTGTTAAAGGGAAAATAGAGGAGGAAGAAGTATTAGGTATGTTTGCCACCTTGAATTGTTTATAAAAATAATAAAGGTAGGATGAAAAAATATAAAAATCTGGAAAAAAAATACAGCATTTAGTTGATGGTTGAGAAAGGGTGGTGGTGAAAAGGGTGATGCACATGTTGGTGCATGCAAAATGGCCAGATTCTCCTAGGACATAAATCACATGTAAGCCAAACCTCCTTTTTAGATGCTGTCAATCACCAGAAACATTTTCAGTTTACTAAAGTACATAAGTACCATTGTGGGAAAGAGGCATTTGTCCTGGACGTTTGAAGTGGCTTAAATGCATGCCTTGTATGGATGCATAAATATAATTTTACATTTCTGAATTCAAGATCAATGTATTACAATTGGGACATTTTGGATACCAAAGAAAGGCAAAATGCCATGGAACAGTTCATTTTTAATTTAGAAGACTGGGCATTTATGATCTCATTTTTTTTCAGTTTTCCAAGCTTCTTAGTTGTTTTCCTATTAAAATTTTCATCCATGGGATCCTTCCCAAGCTCTAAGTCTGTTGAAATCAGCTCTCTTAAAGTCCATGACACTAATTTGACTTTGTTATTTGTTCTTGCGTCATTTTAACATTTTGTCCAGAATGCTGTTATTTCCACTATTAAAGTTAAAAGAAAATAAAAACAATCAGTTTTACCACCTTGGCTGTTCTCTAATTTACTATAATTAACATTCAAGAATACCCTGTTCTTATATCTGTACGTTAGCTATAAGAAAAGACCCAAAATATGTAGACAATGGTAAAATATTTTATGTCACTAACCTAGAATGAGCTGTAACAATTGCTTTGACAGAGTGTGGTATGTGGCTTTACCAACACCATTTTATTTTCATAGCATTTTTGTGCTAGAAGCAGATTCTATTAATTGAGAAATTTGATTCCAAAAACACATTCTAGTTCACAATTATTTGCAGTTCAGAACTTCATCCGTTGTGCTTGCAAATTCATAGCCTAATAAGCCAGAGAGCATGAACAGTCAATTTATTCTCTGGACTATGGCTTCTGAGGATTTAGATATCATTTTAAGCTGCCTACCGTTTCAAGCTTAAGTCTCTTGAGTTCTCAACCTTAGTTGTCTGCGGATTCATATATGGTACTTTGGTGCCAAGGCTATTCCATGGTGGAATGAAAACTGGATACAGATCAACCCTGATCTGTATCTGATCAATAGATTTCGTGGTTTCTCTTATATTTTTATCCTAGTATGAAATCTTACTTACAGGCCTCTGCATAACTTCCAAATTGTTTGCAAGCAATCTTTCCATGTTTTCTCTCAAAATGTTCTGCAGTCGGTTAATTTGATAGTCACTTTATGCTGGCTATAGCCCATAGAGCTAAAATTAAATACCATTTCTGAAAACAAATTGTACTAATAAATATTAATATTTAGATATTAATAACGCTAAATATATTCCTTCATATTAAATGCCAATCTAATAAATGCTGTAAAAATAATAGTAATAAATTATAGTTCTGTTGCCTGGTTTTACACGGGGAGTATTTATATACTATCTTATTTAAAATGGGAACACTTTAGTTTTTCAACATATGTTACTTAATTGTTTTCTGATATGCAAAGGTAGAGAGGCTTTACAATCTCTTCAAAGGCTTTTTGAAAGTCTTAGAAATTCTACCTTTTGTTTGGCTGCCTAAAAATCTGAACTTTGCGAATTCTGAGGGTTCTTTCCTTGGTTCTGTAATGGTCTATTGTTATTGTCCAGCAGGGAGCCTCAGGTGGGATCCAGAGCTGAGACATCAGCTGCTTAAACAGGTGGAACAGCTATCATTAATCTTTGCTTGTGAGGCTCATAACAAGAAAATGAAGCAAGCAGGGAATCTGCTCTCGATAAAAGAAGCGTCCTTCAGCCTTACAGAGGTTCATGTCCAGTCTCTAATCAATATATATTGTTCTCATAGATCAAAACAGTAGTGGTTGAAGAATTGCTCAAACTAGAGACCTATGTAGAGTGGACAGAGAAGCATTTCCCACTCCTAGAGTGATCAAATCACTCACAAGGCTCTACAAAAAAAAAAAGCAAAGATGGGCCTAGGGTGACATTTCATGCTAAAAAAATTGGACTTGGGTGGTAAAAACTTTGGAAGTAATAGCATAACCTGTGTGTGTAACTGTGAGTCTTCACATGTGCCTCTAAATATATTGCTATACACATATATTAAATAAAACCAATATTGTAGTTGTTTACAATCCTTGGAAAATTCACATAGGGCAAAAATAGGGATTCTCTAAATCCCACAGGTTTTTCTCACATATTTAATACAAAAGAGATTATACATGGGAGAGAATAGTTTTTTCTGATAATTTGTTTTCCTATAAAGGCATCAATTGGGATACCACGGGCGAAGCAAAATGATTTGGAGACCTGCATGATAAGGAAATTCCTCCCTAGAGATCTTACCTAATCTGAAGAAAATAGGAAACATGTAAGTGTTCTAATAAAATCACATGATATCCACCATTAAAAAAAAATCAGTACTGGTTACTAGTTGCTTTCAGGAAATTAAGGTTAGGTCCAGATGCTAAGTTTTGCAGGAAAGGTCATTCTGAAAGTGACCGTATTCAGAAGCCCATTTGTCAGGCATACAGGGGACATGGTTCTCCTGTATCAATCCCAAACTTTGGAATGCAAAGAAATGTGTTTTGTCTTCACTTCCTCTGCCTTTGCAAGACCATCCAAAGTGCACAGTATCTTTTTTGTCATCTTTTTAGCTCTTAATATTGTTAACATTTTTAAAATATGTGTGTTGTATTTTTCAGTATTATTGGTTTGACCATCTTGGATGATTAATTGTCTAAAAACCAGGATGATTTATTATTTCTGTGATTACATTTTTGGCTTTTGCTCTAAATGCTCAAAGCAACATAGCATCTTCCCTAAGTTTATCCTCATTTCAATGACTGTGAGGAAGATTGGGTACAAATGGAGCAAGCAGCTCCTAACAATCAATAAATTCAGTGGTTGAGCTTCCCCACTCCAGTTCCAACAGTTAAACAATTTTATTACACTGACATTTTATTTAAAACAAAGAATAAATGTGGGACAAGATGACAAGATAAGAACGGTAAATAAAGAGTTGCATAGCTACTAATATGTATGCACATTAAAGGCCTTTGGCTTATAGCTTGGTCTAAACCTTGGCATATCTTGGCCTAAACTGAAAAGGGTTTTGGCTTATAATTGGCCTAAGCCTTAGCTTACCTTGGCCTAAATGTGACCTAAATCTCACTTTAAATCCAGCAATTCTTAAATGTCATGCCACTTGTCCTCACAATGGCACATGTGCTTCTTGTATATCCATAATTATAATACTGTGACTTTGTTCACAGAATAGGTGGGCCTTAGGTTAAGCAAATTTGCATGTTTATTCATGATTTCTATTATTTCTGTTAGTTTTTAGTGCATTAGTTTTGACTATGTCATATCCCATCCAGAATCTATTAGGATTAAAGTATGCTTTAAATATTATGAAATAAAATAAAAAATAAATACCATATGCTTGAATTTAGACTAGCTATTGGTAGTTAGGTAGGCATGGCATTGTAAGGAACCAATTTAAATAATTGTAAATAGAATAAAATAACTACAGTGTTCTTTTAAATTAATAGTGTATCTAGAACTGAAAATATTGTAGGATGAGAGAATATATCTACATTGGCCAATTACACATTACCTCATATATTGCTAGACTGGGGTGCTGAGTAGATTCCCAGAAAAGTCTTAATTTTTATCTGGAGTTCATACGTTTGTTGAAAGGCAATTCTAGCCAATTCAATTAAAACAGAGGATAAGGAGTCATAAAGTTTCAATATATTAGGTTCTTGTAATTCACACATTATCATTTGGATTCTTTTCCTCTTTCTTACCCTGCACAGTCTTCTGAACAAACTATTTTGATGGAGTCACTGTGGGGATCTGTAAGAAAGACAATGAGCATAATCAGAGAAACCTGAAATAGCAATTGTATATTTTGTAATTACCACAATCAGGTAGAAGATAAATCCCACTTCTTCTCCCTCTTTAAACAAAATCATAGAGTTTTCGAAGGCTGGCTAATATTGATTTCCCCGTCTGTCCCCTGCTGACTTCCTCTGAAGGGTCTAACCTAGAGTTACAGGATAAATGGCATACAAATGTGGGTAAATATATACTTTTAGAGGGCACGGTGACAAAAATCAGCTGGGTTTACAAGTATGCACGGGGAAATATTAATACAATCCCATGAATTCTGACCCCTTTTGTGGCATTTGGAGACTGTGGAGTCTGTGTAAGTGCTTTTATATTCCTATTTTAATATTGTGGTGCCAAGTATGGTATCTTGGGAAACTTATATGTAGTTGTATCCTCAACTACAGTATTGCTTCAGCAGTATGCATTACACTACCATACAAACATCAAAGACAAAAGAACCTATCTGCTACTCCTATAAAATATGGTTTTATATATTTATACAGAAAGAGCTGTGATGGCACAGTGGTGTGAATGCAGTATTGTAGGCTAACTGAGCTCACTGCCAAGAGTTTGATCCTCACCAGGCTCAAGGTTGACTCAGCCTTCCATCCTTCCAAGGTTGGTAAAATGAGGACCTAGATTGTTGGGAGCAATATGCTGACTTGGTAAACCACTTACAGAGTGCTATAAAGCACTATGAAACAGTGTATAAGATTAAGTGCTATTGATATTGCTACTGTTCCATCTACTTTACAGATGCACTCAGTTAAGCTACCATATACAGACTCTGTGTCTTTCATTCCTGACAATATTTTAGTCTATTGCCAAAGACTGTGATTTTAGATATGGACCAATGCCTTTTGGTACTAACTAACAACTCTTCTAATATTCTGATGCATAACATTTCTCAACTTAATCCAATGAATTGGTTTCCTCTTCCCTTTCACAAATCTGAATCTCCCTTATTTCTAATATTGAAAGATACAGATCACAAGCTGGATCTTCTATTACAATAGACCTTTAATTAAAATTTAAAAATACAGTACAAAGTCTTCTGTAAATATAGTGATGATGGCAACCCAGTTTATTAATGAAAGAAAATCAGCTGTCCACTCATAATATGTTTTGCCTTCTATTGTCTTATATACATACGTTTTGTTGGAAAGTATGACAGCTCCTTTGTCTTTTCAGGGTGAGTGTTCTTGTAGCCAGAGTAGCAATATTAGCCAAGTCATTTTGGAACTGGCCTTCAGATATCAAAGTAGTGCGAGTTTCATGGTAATAGGTTTATCTGATAAGTGATGCAGATACCATTTTAGTTCAACAAAGGTTAGAGCAACAGGCACTTGAATCCCCCAAAGGGCAAAAGTAATTCTGGTTGCATTACCAAGACAAATAGCATAGTGAAATCAGTTCATACAGGCAAGAATAGGTCCCCAAAGGTTGGCTAAGCAAATGTTCAATCCACTCCAATCTCTATGTTTCCCTAGTGAATTCTATTTTTTTTTTCAAGCAGAATAGTGTATGGCAGGCTCTTTGCTTCTTGACTGAATGAGCATCACTTGTCCTACCTCAACATCTTGTTCTTATATCTTGTGACCTGCAGACTTCGCACTTCAAGACCTTCTGATTTACAGGCACTAAATCAAGTATAACGCTGTCTCCTATATTTTCAGTTTGATAGCTGGAACACTGTGAAGATTTCACCCTTCTTTTTCTCCAAAACTTACTTGCAGTTTATCCATATATAAGCCTCTGTTGAAAGCCACTCAACCAATCAGATTTAAAGAGAAAATTCAATGGCAATTTAACAAGCTTTTAAAGGAGATCTGAAAGAATGGCCACTGTTCTGAATATTGTGCTTTATTTGAGGATGAGACAGAAATATTTCTTTAAGTTTTGTTAATTTTCTATTGTTTACATTTTGTTAGTGCTTAATAAACATCATGTTGTCTGGGTTATTTTATTTGCTTAGCAGTACAGATTACATTCTTATTCTCCACCCCTTTTTTCCAACCACTGGTAGAATAGGTTCCATGTTTGATAATATTCTGTATCTTCTTTCTGTTTAATCTTCAATGTAAGTCTGTCCATTTCTGCACAATCCAGTATCTTCCTGATTTTATCTTTGTCTCATGATATTTTTTCACTTTTCCAATATTGCGCAAATATAATCCTCGCTGCTGTTAATACATGCAATATTAAATATATATTTTGTTTATCAATTTTTTCTGGTGTTATACTTAATAGAAAAAGTTGAGTTTTAAAATCTACATTTTTTCTAGCCAGTTATGTATTTTTGTCCATTTTTTTGCTTTAACACAGGTCCACCACATATGGTATATTTGCCCATTTTTTTTGTTACATTTCCAACATTTGCTAGACATATTTTTAAACATTTTAGTTAACCTAGCAGGTGATAAGTGCCACCTATAAAACATTTTATATAGGTTTTCTTTATAAGAAGTCGCCATTGTTAATTTAGTTTCTTTCCCATAAGTTTTGCCATTTCTCTAATTCTCTATTATATCTAAAGTTTTTTGCCAACTGTATCATTATGTCTTTTACTTGTTCATCCTCCATTTTCCAATTTAGTAAAAAATTACATATTTTCTTAATTAGTTTTTCATCAGAATTCAACAATATCTGATCGAAGGCTGTCTGTCCTTTATAAAAGCTGTACATTTTCATGTTTTTATCATATCTAGATTATATTTGCAATTGAGGCCACCATGATAATTTAATATCCTGGTCTTCAAGTTCTTGCTTAGATTTTAATTTTCCTTCAGTGTCCAAAATGTCTTTATATGTCACAATTTTTTCAAACTTCATGAGATTTGGATGTGTAAATGCTTCCATCATTGAGAGCCATTCTGGGATTCTCAAATTGATCTTAGCTTTTTTTTCCCCATACAGATAATAGTGAGTTTCTTATGTCGTGATTTTGAAAGTATCTGTGAATTTTATTCTTTTTGTACCATAAGAAAGTGTGCCAATTATAAATCATGTCCTTCTAAATATAACAGTCTCTTGTGTCTGAGGGCTAAGGGCTATATTTCACATCAGCACAACAAAAGAAAAGAGAAGTAGCTTTATATATTAAAGAAACAGTGGATGCTAAACAGTTCTATGCAGATGAAGAAGGAAGAGTCTTGATAATGGAAACAATGATTAACCAAAATAAGACATTGATAATAGCAATATATGCACCAAACAACAAGCAAGAAATTTTTTTATCAAGCATTACATAAGAAAATATTGGAAATGGAATATCAAAATATTTGTCTTGTAGGAGACTTTAATGCAATTGTGGATGAAAAACTAGACTATAAAAGCACTAAAATAGGGGGGGAAATGAAGAAAGAGACTACCTAAGACCTATATGGCTAAAAAGAATAAAGAGAAAGAACAACAGGATATGATGTTAAGAGAAGAATTTAAGAAATTAGAGTCAGAACTTCAAAGAGACCCACAAAAGAAGATACTTAAAAGAAAAATGGAGATAATTAAACACAGATTGAATTTAATAGTCTCAGAAGAAATGGCCCAACAAATTAAAAGGGCAAAAAAAATTTTTTTTGAGAATGCAAATAAACCAGGAAAATAGTTGGTGTATAAAATGAAAAAAGAAAGAGAGAAAAAGGTGATAAATAAACTGCAAAATGAGCAGGGATATATACAATTTCAAAATGAGATAATAGTTAAAGAATATTATGAAAAGTTATATGATATAAAAAATATCCATGGAAAAAAAATAACACAATGTATGGAAGAAGCCAACCTACCCAAAATCCCAGAAAAATTTAAAAATATACTAAATGAAAAAATAACAATGAGGGAACTAACAGAAGTGATAAAAAGAAAGAAAAATGATAAAACCCCAGGACCAGATGGGCTACCTGCAGAATTCTATAAATGCTTTTCAGATACGTTAAGCTCACCATTGAAGGAAATTTGTAATGAGCTAATATCAGAGGCTAAACTACCAATGTAGGATGTAGATTTGACACAGATAAAAAATTATAGACCAATATTTCTATTAAATGTGGATATAAAATTTTTGCCTCAATAATAGCAAAGAGATTGAAAAAAATTCTGACTGAATTCATCCACTCAAATCAAAATGGTTTCTTACCAAAAAGACAAATAAAACACAATTTAAGGATTATTCTAGATACACTAGAATACTATGAAACACACCCAGGAAAACAAATGGCACTATTTTTTTAGATGCTCAGAAAGCTTTTGATAATGTAAGCTGGCAATTTATGATAT
>JANHJO010008669.1:11909-22468 GCA_032468235.1 Pseudoxyrhopus heterurus | reverse complement strand
CGTGGGTATGTTGCAATGGACATAAGTGTGAAAGAAGGTCATAAGTCAATTTTTTCAGTGTTCTTCTGAAATCACACGACCGCCTGGCCACGCCCACCCAGTCACATGACTGCCTGGCCACGCCCACCCAGTCACATGACTGCCTGGCCATGCCCACCCAGCCACATGACTGCCTGGCCACACCCACCCAGTTACATGACCATCTAGCCACACCCACCAAGCCACATGACCACCAAGCCACGCCCACAGAGTAGGTAGTAAAAAAATTTAAATCCCACCACTGCAAGAGGCGCATGGATAATGGTGGTGCCGCAGTGGTTAAATGCAGTATTGCAAGCTAATTCTGCTGATTGCCAGCATTCGATCCTGATGGGCTTAAAGTTGACTCAGCCTTCCATCCTTCCGAGATTGGTAAAATGAGGACTCAGATCGTTGTGGTGACTCTGACTGAGTCAATATGCTGACTCTAAACCACTTAGAGAGGCCTGTAAAGCACTGTGAAGTGGTATATAAGTCTATTGTTGTTGCTATAAACACTTTTCCCCTTTTGCCATTGAAGTGATAATTGTTGAAGATACAGTCTCACAGTTTGCACACATGATGCCATGATGCCAATGTTGATCAGCCCTTACACCTTCAAAGTACTAGCATATACATCTGTAAAGTTTTATATATTAAATTAAGTTTTTGACCTAGGTTTTTTTTCCCCAACTGCAAAAACTCAATGCAGGAAAAAAAAGAGTCAAACTACTTTACTATTCTACGTACTAAAGTATGTATATATAAGTATGTCTATGTCCTTGCACACATGTTACCAATCAACAGACCGAATTTACATTTTTCTGATCTAGCAACTAAGCAACACAAACTCCCTGGCATCAAAAATAAATAGTTATAAATTATGCATAAATATTGTAGGTTTGCTATGGAAGATTAAATGTCTTTGACTGTAATTTATATAATTAGTTTTCATTTATTAAGTTGACATGGCTGTCCATCTTAACCAAATAATTCTGGACACTTAACAAAACATACGTGTGAAATAAAACAGTATAAAAGCTATAGGTGACTTATGACTTATCTTCTAACTTCTTTTAAGAGCTGTGATGGCACCGTGGTTAGAATGCAGTACTGCAGGCTATTTCTGCCGATTGCCGGCTGCCAGAAGTTTGGCAGTTCAAATCCCGCCAGGCTCAAGGTTGACTCAGCCTTCCATCTTTCCGAGGTCAGTAAAATGAGGACCCAGATTGTTGGGGGCAATATGCTGACTCTCTAAACTGCTTAGAGAAGGCTGTAAAGCACTGTGAAGTGGTATATAATTCTAAGTGCTATTGCTATTGCTATTGCTAACTAACTATTTCTTTCAGGGTCAGTTTAGGATTCAGGATTTTTCTTCCTCACCATATAAATTATTTGTCATTTCCAAGTAGAATTTCCTCCTATTACATATAGATTTTCAAATATCATGAAATGTGACTCTTAACAACAAGGAAAATATGTCATACCAACAGACTTTCCTTATAAAAACTCTTGGATATAATTTCTTCAACTATTGTATGTATGTATGTATGTATGTATGTATGTATGTATATATATTTGTTAATTCAGTGATGGGACTGAAGGAAATGAGAAAAGCGTTACAGGCACACTCATTTATAGTATAAAGTATAGCAAGAATGACAATATATGAGGATTTTTTTTACTAAAACTGTAATACTGTTGGAAGACCTTAATATCAGATTATGGACAGATTGTTATGGAGAAAATCTATCTATATGGTTGCTAACAATTAACACAGGTCTGACATAAATTACTATTAATAGTTGTAATTTACATTTCTTTATGAAGTTCAGGTGAAAAGAAAACACAATAACTACAACATTGTGTACTAGTAAATCAATTCCCAACCCTAACTAATCCAAATAGATATATAGGTAATACTATAGGGACAGATAAGGGCAGACAGATATCCATGTGCGTGTGATTTATTTCATTCATTTATTACAAGTACTTTTACATGGCTTCAACAATGAATCAAACCAGTTTAAAAAAGCAGTAGTATATAATAAGCTACACAATAATGATAATAAGTGACCATCTTAAGAAAATCAGAACAAAATTAGCACTGCCCACACGTATTTTAGGTGCTACAGCAGAAACACCTTGCTCCTCCTTGTTGGATGCATCATCTCTGTCCAACAAATTCAGTTTATTACAGTCATAGACCAGAACAAATAAAAACACTCAGTAAATATACAATTAAAAATTCTAGTATAAAATAATAAATAACTAAAATCTATGATAAAATCCAGTCTGTCAATTGTACATGGTCTAACTATACTAAAATTACAATCCATAAAACTGTGTGGCCCGTTGTCAGTTTAATACTAAAAGGGAAAGGAATAAGCAGTGCAAAGAGTTTGCTACATTTGTTGTATAAAATAGCTATGGTGGAGAAGACACGTGTTTCCGACAAATCCCCAGTGCTTCTGCGCAGAATCTACCCACCTGCGCTGTAGTTATGGACTGTTCATCCTTAAGCAGCCACTGGAGATAAGCAGTGTTGAAACGGCCAAGAAACCTAGCAATTATTGGAAGACTATGTTTTTTCCCGAATCTCTCTGTAAAAGTAACATAAAAAGGATATGTGACCAACGGTCTCCACCTCTCCTGAGCCACAGGAACAGAGTCTTTCAGTCAATGGTATCTTTTTATACTTGCCGTACAGGACAGCAGATGGAAGCGCATGGCACCATGCAAGCGAAAATGCTTTCCAATGGTTTGCTGACTTCAACCGGCCTAAGATAGCTGACAGGAGTAACATACTGCAAGATGGAAGATACTGTAGGGCAGAGCAGTTCAGAGTTATTCTAGAAGGTAGGATAAGAAACAGTGGAACCTTATTACAAGTTTGGTTGACCATCAGGAGAAAAAATCCTAAGAGGGCAAAGTATTCAGCAATGAGGTAGATTGCAGTGACAGTTGGAGTGGACTCTCCATTGTTGGACATGTTTAAACAGAATCTGGATGGTCATCTCTAGAGAATTCTTGCATTTCTAGTTCTTTGAGAAGTGGACTGCATGATTTGCAAGGTCCCTTCTAACATTGCCTTTCCACAGTTCTATGACTTCTAACAACAAGTAAGTTCAAAAGGCAAATGTTGAATCTAGTGAGAAAAAGAAAAGAGAGCAATATAGAAAGCAACCAGTCTTTGCAACTCAGTGGTTGAGATCATGCATTCTGCTAAGCCATAAGGTGATTTGTTTGGCAGATGGCTTAACATGTTTTGTGAATTGTATTGGTGTGAGCTAATCTGTTCAGACTAGAATTCTGGGAATAAATTCAGCCTGATACCTGTTCTAGCCATTAATAAAATTATGAACAGATAGCCAGAGGTCCTCTTGCCCAAAACATGGGACTGAGGAGCAGACATGAAGGGCAGTGAGCAAGAGAAAAAGAAGTGTTTGAAAGCTGAATCAATAAATAGGTTTTGCTCTCAGCACTTTGCGGGCACTGGGATTCTTACACCTTCCTAATTTCTTTTTACTAAAAAACAAAATTGCTCAGCAGAGGTTTGCAGATTCTTGTGAACGTATCTCATTGGTTCCAGTTCTGCCTTCCTGTCAGTTGAAACCTGACAGAAGTAAATTGCCAGAGCCAAATCAGCCTTCGGAGGTAGGGCAGCCAATCACTTCTGATAGGAGGCCAAACACCCTGAAAAGCTGTCCTTTTAAGTTTAGATACCTCATGACATCCTATTCTCTGGTGCATTAAAGATATAAGCAGCATATCCAGACAAGAAGTAGGCCATTTTATAAGTCTTCAAATTGACTCCAAGTTACTCTAGCTGGTTAAAATCTACCTCGTTAGATTTAATCCTCCTAACTTTCCTGATTTCTTTTTTGTTTGAGCTATTCCATGGCTATGCTCACATAAGCCCTGCATCAAAGACCAGCCAGCCATATTTTCACCTAGCATGTGTTGTGAATCCAGCATACGTAGTTAATTTATAGAACAATGTATTGTATGAACCCATAATATTGGGTTAAAGCTGCCAACTATGGTTAAGTGTACCATAGTTAGCTTATACAAAATCAACAACTTCAAAATTGTGCTAATATTTTACTATTTCATCAATTAACCAAGGAACATATTAGACATTTACACAGTCACTTAACTGAGATGGGCAGCTATAGAAATAAATATTTCCTAGATTAAAAAAAAGAGTACATAAACCTTATGACTTGATATTTGGTGGTTCCCTTGTTAATATTCTATAATTTGCATAAAAGATTAACTCAAGAAAAGTTCTAAGAATGGCACTTCCTCCGTTGATGTACTGTGTAGCATTACTTCCTCACAAACAGGAATAGCCACTCTACTCACTGAAGGAGCAATAAAGATAACCCTGAATGTTTTCCTTATAGGAAGAGAGCTGTTAGTCTGTGGTAGTCCAGAATTAGAAGGAGTCTGGTGGTATCCTTTTAGACTAAAAGATTATTCTGTTAAAATGGATATGTTTTTGTGAACTACAGCTCCCTTTGTCAGATCGATGGAGAGGTTAAACGGATGTAGGATTTAAATTGGGATAACGGAGGAGGGAAGGGAGGGGAAGACAAGATGATTATGTAAATTCCTCAGAAGGTTTCAGGTCACCTTAGCAGGCCTCAAGAAATACAATTGGTTTTTAATATATTACACTGGTTATTTGATAAGGTATTTGTAATCTGTCTCACATGTAATCTACATCTGCCTAATCATTCTATTTCCCCTCACCTCATCAAACTCCTGATTTATGGAATATTTTTAACTCTCTCATTTTTAAAGCTTTTATTTGTCTTCCAGAAAACTTTGCACTGGCTTCAGATGGCTGTCTTTTACATCACGGACAGTGAAATTCAAGATAATGCTGTTTGCTTTCTGAAGGACAAGCATGTAACTATGGTATTTTCTGCCTGAAGGAAGCAGGGACAGTTGGTTTATATAAATTTTAGCATTCATGACCTACCTGACAAGACTGTTGTGTTTGCAATAACTATAAGAGAAGTATTTTATCACACTTAAATAGGAAACTTGAAATCAATTACTTATTCTAAAAAAAAGTATATAATAGATCTGCACTGCACTTTTTCAAATACAAACAGTTTGAATTTTCAGTTCTCATTACAGGACTATTATATATTTAGCAGAACATAAAAAAAGATCACTGCATTTACAGAACATTTTTTCTTCCCATGAATTATGGAATTTGTCACTTAAAAGAAAAAAGAAAATAAATCTACTGTAACATTTCTATATATTTTCTCTGACAATTTTTTTTCCTAAAGAAAAGACCTTCTTGTGTTGTGCCTGACTATTAACTTTTCAGTCTTTCAATGCCAAATATGCTTCCAGTCCAATAACACAATTACCTTGGAGGAGATTGGAAAGGGAGAGCAAAATTTGTGCAGACAACTAGACTCTTCTGAAGCAGAAACAATTTTCTAGAAAGCTCATCTATTAGCAGAAGGGGGAGAGAGAGGGAATGAGAGACAGAAATTTCTCATGAAAACCATGAAGAATAGGCTTATTTATGTCTCATTCTATATTGTACATGCAAACCTTTAACAATAAACATATTTAGCATCTCATTTAAGAATGGTGCATCTTTTTTCCATAATCTCCAAAACCCTGAAGAAGACCATGCAGATGATAATGATAGCTGATACAGGTTTTACTAAATAAAGCATTTTATTTATTAGAATTCATCCCACCTTTAATTTGTGCAACTCAAGATGATGCACGTAATCTCCTATTTTCCCCCACAACATACTTAGGAGATGGGCTGAGAGAGACCCAAACTCACCTGCCAGTTTTTATGCCTAAGGGAGACTTAAAATTCACATTTCCCAGGTTCTAATCTAGCACCTCAACCACTCTCCAAACTAGTCTTGGTCTTCACTTGGTTTCTTCCTTAAATGGGCCTACCTCCTCTGAGATGTTGTCACTCTTACCCAAATCCTTGACTTTCTCACTTGGGATCCAATTTAGAGTTTCCTTATCAGTGAGATGGACTGCATATATATCTATAAAAAAATTCATTTCCATCACTGCTTACTTGTTCAGTGAGACAGGAAACAGGAAACATTTGTGGAGCAGAAGAACTATAGGACTTCAAGGGTCTTCAGTGAACCTTTGGCGTGGGTGTGGCCTTGATTAGGTAGCTGGTGAAACTAACCTTTAGTATAAAAAATTGGTGTTTGAATTTTGGATTAGTGATCTCCAAGGTTTCTTCCATCTCTTTCATCCTATGATTATGTCTCTTTTAAGTTGAGTTTGGCTGCTTATGATTTCATAGATACAGTCCCAAATGGTATGCAAGTGTTAAGGTTCTGCGAAATTCGTCATCAAACAAGATGATAAATCATACAGAAAGGGAAGGGGAAATGGCAGCGGTCAGAGCTCTTGGAAGAAAATTGAGATATAAATCTATAAATAGGGAAAGATCAGGCCAGATCTTCCAGAATGCAATTCACCCAAGAAAACCAAGCTAAATTGAGTATTTACTTCTATTAAGGAACAATTATCCTAAACTCCAACTCTGTCCGGGAAGAACCAAATACAGAAGTGCAGGAGGAAATTTAACATGATTCTAAATGCATGGATGGGATAATATCCAAACTAGCAAAATATCTAATTTTGGGTAGAATGTAATTTCTAAAATTATATCCAAAAAGCCTCTTATATTGAGACTTCTCAAAACTGTCTGTGAAAAGCATTGATGTTCAGATATTTTCAGAAATCAGATTATTTGATAATAAGCCAAATGGCATTTAACTGTAGTTTCATGATAGCTCCTTTATTGCTAAATCTATTGAACTCCAAATTCTTGATCTAATATTTTGCTTGAGTCTGAAATATCATTTCAAAGTTTATTATTACTTCAATCAACAGTCATAAACAAATGTGCAAACTTTACCATGGAGAGAAGAAAAAGTGCTAAAGATTTTGACAATACTACTTTGCGGTACTGTATAAGATAAGAAAAGACAGTCTAAAAACTAGTAAATGAGACGGGTATCTACACAGCATGGTGAAAAAGTCAAGATGCTGCCAAAGATGGTACGAAGCGCCACCTGCTTTTTTTAAATGTGTGTTGCATGTGATGCACATTAACAACAGGCACTCCTGTCATGGCCACCATCTTTATTTTTGGGAACATACAGTACATACCCCATGTACTCGCCTGAAATGAATTCTGGTATATAAATTTTAATGGATTAGATTAGATTCTGGAAAAAAATGCAGAGAAGAGCAACCAGGATGATTAGGGGACTGGAGACTAAAACATATGAAGAACGATTACAGGACCTGGACATGGCTAGTGTCAACCACGCAGCAACATATGGGCGCTGAAGGCATATAAGCGCTGGAATCATACGAGCACCGGATAGCAGCGCACGTGGGGACCGGATGTAGGGTTAAGGGATTTAAACTGTAAGCAGTATATAAGCAGCGCTTTGAGCTGGGTGCCTTAGCGCTGGCTTTTTCGGCGTTTCCAAATCTCGCTGTGCCGTTGTGTATCTGGATTAAAGCAAAAGAAGTTATCCACGATATCTTGCCTGTGTGTCTTCATTGCTATCGCGGGTCTGCAAGGAACAGCTGAGACCAGGGTTTCCTGCCTGAGGTCTTTTCCTATCTGATATTTCTGTTATTCTGTTATAAGTGATTATACACTCTATTTAGGTAGCTATGGAAAATACGCTTAAATCTTACTGATTTGCTTAGCAACATTTTAAGCAAAAGTTGTTGACACCCACTGGTCCTGATGTCTTTATATTTGTATTTCTTGGTCACCATCTGAGTATAGGTGATAAAAATCAGTGAGATTTTGCAGAAAGCTAGGATAGATAGTTAAGCACAGGAGGTAGAGATTTCTTCTCTTAAGTGTACAGTACAGTGACTGTATTTACACTTACATGTACATGCAAAAAATTATAATGCTATGTACATAATAAATACTAATACAGGTTAGAACCCAAAATTGAATAGTTCATTTGCTTAATGTAAGTTCTGATATGATCAACTTTTTAAAAACACATGGCATAGTGGGTAATTAGCCCACTCTTCACTAGGTAAACATAGAACAACTGTCTTTTATGAACAAGAGCAGGGTAAGGCATTTGGATTTTGCCTTATCTTTGTAGAAGATGGAAGTACACTTTTGTAAAGTCATCATCACTTCACTAACTTTTTCTTCTTTTTACCTTCTAGTCGTCTGTATGTTTTGCAAGGGGGCCTTGCACAACAAGAATGGCGAGTGCCAGAATTGCTGCACAGATTGCTGAAATACCTAGAGCCTAAGCTCACCCAAGTTTATAAAAATGTCAGAGAGAGGATAGGAAGGTTAGTATTAAGGCTAAACTACGTCATATGTTTTTCAACCTTCCAGAAAATTGTCATTTTGTTTATATGTACTCCAGAAATAAGAACAAGGAAAAGTGATTTGATTAGTTTGAATTCAGTCTTTAAGGCATGAAACTAAATTAAAAGTGCGTTCTTGTGTTTTATGCAGTGTTTTGACATACATCTTCATGATAGATATTTCTTTACCAAATACTGCACTAACAAAGTCTCCCCGTGTCCATGACTTCACTTCTCGAATACTTGAAAAACTCAAACCTCTTATGGAAGTGGATGAAGAAATTCAGAATCACATTTTGGAAGAAAATGGAATTGGAGATGAAGATGAACGAACTCAGGGCATTAAACTTCTAAAAACTAGTAGGTGTTTGTGTTAAATATGTGAGAACCTAATTAAATGTTCACTTGTAGTGAAATGCCATTTAAAGAAAAACTTGTTTTGTTCTTTGTCTTTGAATTGTCTTTCTTTTACTTGGCAGTTCTAAAGTGGTTGATGGCAAGTGCAGGGAGAGCTTTTTCTACAGCTGTTACAGAACAGCTTCAGCTTTTGCCATTGTTTTTCAAGGTATGTAGTTTGATATACAGCTTGATCTGTTTAGATGACAAGGCTATTTTCCCAGTAACACTTAACATTTTAATAATGTATGAATGAGGTTTCATTTAAACAAATAGCATGTACGAACGTCAGGCCATATAGACAACCCATTATATAAATTACATTAAATGTTTGAATTGGTTGCCATTACTTCTAAACATTTCCGTATTTGATGCATAATCTTTGAAAACACTGCAGGGAAATCTTTTAAAGATTGCCACTTTAGGATGCAGACTTCCAGCTGTTAGTCCTGCTCACATCTTGTTTTAGTTTCAGGGCTATGCAAAAAGGTTGCTTACTATGGAAATTTCAAAATGTCCCAGACATAAAAAACATATTATTTGAGAATGCATGTCCGAAATAAGTTTTGTTTGTACCTATTATTATTATTCTTGCTTTTTAAATCTCTTTTCCAGATTTTAATTGGATATTTTCATATTGATAGATACCTGTGTGAATTAACTATTTAGAGTCACTACAGTTAAAAACTTTTTACCTATATTTTAATGACATAATAGTTTGCATTGCTTTCTACATATTGCAGAAATATTTTATATTTTAATCCATATCAGTACAGTTAGTCCTTGACAGTTCATTTAGTGACTATTCAAAATTACAGTGGCATTGAAAAATGTGACTTATGACTGTTTTTCACATTTAACAAACCATTGCAGCATCCCCACAGTCAGGTGATTAAAATTCAGATGCTTGGCAACCAAATCATATTTATGATAATTGCAGTGTTCCAGAGTCATGAGATCACCTTTTGTGACCTTCTGACAAGCATAGTCAATGGGGAAGCCAAATTCAATTAATAACCCTGTTTTTAACTTAACAACTGCAATGATTCACTTAACAACTGTGTCAAGAAAAGTCATAAAATGGGGCAAAAATCACTTAACAACCATCTTGCTTAGCAACAGAAATTTTGGGCTGAATTGTGGTTGTAAATTAAGGACTACCTGTATAGCATTTTAGGAGTTTTAGTTTCTGTATTAATTATATTAGTTTTCTTAGAGAGATTAAATTGCAGTTTCCCAATGTGCCTTGTATTTATTCAGTTTTAAGGATCAAGACTTCACTAGTTGCTAATAACTTTGCATCTGCTTGTTTCCACAGATTGCTCCTGTAGAAAATGATCATAGCTATGATGAATTGAAGAGAGATGCTAAAATGTGCTTATCATTAATGTCTCAGGGATTGTTATATCCTCAACAAGTGCCTTTGGTACTTCAGGTGCTAAAACAAGTACGCGATGCCTTTTAAATTGATATTTTAAACAGCATACTTACAGTATATCACAGAAGTGAGTACACCCCCTCACATTTTGTAAATATTTAAGTATATCATTTCATGTGACAACACTGAGGAAATGACACTCGGCTACAATGTAAAGGAGTTAGTATACAGCTTGTATAACAGTGTGAATGTGCTGTCCCATCAAAATAACACAACACACAGCCATTAATGTGTAAACTGCTGGTAACAAAAGTGAGTACACCCCTAAGTGATAATGTCCAAATTGGGCCCAAAGTGTCAATATTTTGTGTGGCCACCATTA
>JANHJO010008669.1:0-11809 GCA_032468235.1 Pseudoxyrhopus heterurus | reverse complement strand
GGTGGGGGGTTGGACTAGATGACCTGTTAATCTGTAAATCTGTAGATCCAAGGTAGTCTTCTCAGCAGGTGGCAGCATCTGACTGTCTTTTTCTGGTCTCCAAGGCTAAGCAGTCAGGCAGCCAAGTTAGTACTTGGATGGGATCCCACCAGGAAATGCCAGGCTTATAAAATAGACTAAGAAGAGAACAAAAATATCTGAAGAATGTGACATTAAACCTCTTCTGTGCTATTGCTACAAAACTGCATGGACTTGTCTGTGTAGTTGCCTGAAGTTGAAGAGTAAATGAATTTGCTTGCAGGCATTCAGTACGGACATATGAATACAGATAGTCCTCGACTTACGACAACAATTGAGCCAAAAAATTCTGTTGCTAATTGAAACATTTGTTAAGTGAATTTTGCCCAATTTTACGATCTTTCTTGCGACCGTTGTTAAGTGAACCATTGTGGTTATTAAGTTGGTAACATGGTTGTTCAGTGAATCTGGCTTCCCCATTGACTTTGCTTGCAAGAAGGTCACAAAAGGTGATCAGATGACCCTGGGACACTGCAACTGTCATGAACATGAGTCAGTTGCCAAGCATCTGAATTATGTTCACATGACCATGGAGATGCTGCAGCGGTCGTAAGTGTGAAAAATGGTCATAAGTTACATTTTTCAGTGCTGTTATAGCTTTGAACAGTCACTAAATTAACTGTTGAGGTCTACCTGTATTCTCAGGCATGAGCAGGCTGATCCTAACCTTTTCAATCACAGGTCTGCAACTCTTATTCTAAAGGTTACGTGTCTCCCACTGGGGAACCAAGTAGCCTCGGATTCTTCCTCAGAATTTGGCAGCACGGACTCTTTTCCTTCTTGGCTTCTTAGACCTGGAGCTGTTGCTTCTCTGGCTCATCCCTCCCTTCCCCAACACTCTCACTACCTCACCCGCTTCTCTCCCTTCCCCCCATTAGCAAATCTTCACTGCCTCTCTTGTCATCTTCCTATTTAAATCCATGGAATAAGAGGAGCTGTGAAGAGAGTCAAATTAGTCTAAGTAGGCGTATGCGGGGGTTCATATCTAGCAGTTAATTAAAGTAAGGAAAGCAATTGTGTACATATTTATCTGTTCTTTATTTACACAACTTGCTTTTGCTCCTGTTTGCAGTGTGATCTCACCCTATTCGCTACAAGCGAACATGACGGCTCACTGGAAGAGTAGCGCACGTGGCTCTCAGTCTGCGGAAGATGCTCAGCTGCCTCCACTCTCCCTCAGCACAGACATTTTCCTGACTAGAAATACAAGCCTTGTCTGACCAGGAGAAGCAGCCTATGTTGGAAATCCTAAATGCAATAGCACATCTGACACTGGAGTGAACCATTTTTTAAACATCCTTCCCCCCCCCCCCCTTTTCATTGCTGAGAACCACTTTGGTGTAACAATTAAAGTGACAGCATATTGGGTGACTGTGAGTTGTAGTCCTAACTTGGGCACGAAACCAGCTGGGTGACTTTGGGCCTATCGCTTTCTCTCAGCCCTAGGAAGAAGGCAAGGGCAAACCACTTCAGAAAAATGCTGCTGTCAACTCTAAAGCGAACCTGGCTGAAGCCATCTCGTCCTGCCTCCCAGTTGCCACAAAGCCTGAGAAAGAAGGAGAGGGGGAAGTAGATAGCCCAGCTTGCAGTCAAAATAAAAAGTTTTCCTGTGGGAACCACAGGCAGCTGGTGAAGGAGGAGAGGAGCCTGCCAGCCATATTCATTGGACAATGTAACTGCTGACACTGGGGAGGGGGGAAGTATTCTTTTAATTAGGTGAAAACCACGGGAACCTTCAGAGTTGGTTTTCACTGGCTGTGCTGATAAAATGTATCCAATAAATATGTCCTTACAGGAATCTACCTGCCTCAGAGTTCTGCTTTCAATGGGTGCATTACTCGGAATGCTGACAGCTGCCAAGAAAAGTGGAGGAGGCAGTAATCAGAAGTCAATATTGATTTGAAAGCATCATTTTTATTTTCCCCTGTTGCTGCTGTGCTGTGGGCTGCATTGACCTAAATCCATATCCATTGCTAGCTTCCTTGTGACCTTGGCAGCACACCCTTCTTATTGCCTGCACCAAAACCACCCCCTTGTCCCCCTACCCTTGGTATGCTGCTGCTAAATGTATGCATTAATCATATGCTGACTTGGTATATGACCAATGCACATTTTGGCAATGGGGGGGGCAGGGCTAGCAAATAACAAATCTCAAAGGATTGTACATGCATCCTTGGTATGCCACACATTTTAGTTTTACTGCATACCATTCTCCCTGATACACACGTGTACGATGCATACATGTACATTACAAACTAATACAAACACTTCATGGCAATAAGGGTTCCATGCATGGAAGTTTATGCCACCATAAATCTGTTAAGCTTTCAGGTGATCACTAAAAACTTTTCCTGGTCTTTTCCAAAATATTGGTTTAAAATTCTGATGGTATCAGTCAGGGACTAACGCCCTCCTCCAATTTTTGCATCGGTTTATATGACTCCAGTGTCATCATACAGAGCACATTAAAAAATCCCACGTAGAATTGCACCACTAACAGTTGTGAGAGGCCTCTGTCATACTCCAGCATGGAAAATCAGCAGCAAGAAAAAAAATCAGAGAGAGAAAAAGAGGCTGACTGGTCTGTGAGCTGAGAACTTTCTGCTCAGCTCCCACCAGAGTCCCTAAAGTCTGAAAGCAGCAGCAGAAAGAGAGAGAGACACACCCCCAGGCACAAACTTTTGTTGCTTGGACATCACCTAAAATTGCAACACCGGGTTTAAGGCACAGAAACTCACTTTTGCTTTAAGTGCATCAGCCTTGGCGTTTTCCCATGAGAAACAAGCTTAGAAGTTCTCACAACGTTAAATAATGTCATGGTGTAAGTTAATTGTAGGACCACTCTGTGAAAAATTAATATATTTCAAGTGCCCCTCCCCTCCAGGGATTCCAATGGCGCCGACTCCTGGGTTTCCAGAAATTCTAAAGAGGCATTTACCCCATGTTGCTATGTGCATTATGTTGCAAAGCAAGTTGGTTACTGTCAGTAGGAGGATTCCCTTAAAAATGAGCTGAAGCAAATCACTGCACAGTGGACTTCACCACCCCTGCTGACAACACAGAGATGCTCGTGGACGGTGTGTGCGTGCCATCATGGAAAGCAGGATGATGAAACGCTGAGACATCTTTCAGCAGCAGGGGAGGATGTTAGAAGAAAAAGTCAAGGTACAAAAGACACGACCCAGAGATGAATGCATTTGGAATGAGCAAAGCTGGTTTTTGATGATCGTAGAGGAGTATTGAGAACATAATCAGGGCTCATCATTTTGAGAGAATGGAGAAAATAAGTAGCTGATAGAGCAGTTCTGTCCCAACGGTCTGCCTGTGAATGGATTTGGAATGACGGCTAGTGCTGAAGCAGCTTCCTAGCCTAATGTGAAAGAAGATATTGCTACAGCATCACTGTTGTTAGGAGCAGAATACTGTCTCTGCAAGGGCCAAAAACAAGTGGTCAAAAGGGAAGCCAGGACATCAAAACAGGACTTAGAAAGACTCTTGGACTCAAACTTGGCACTTTGTTAATGAGGATACGACTTTATACCTGCATTTCACCTGTACAGTGAAATTCAGAGATAGATCCAATGACTGTCTCACATCACTGCTTCATTCTTGGTAGCCTCCCTTCACTGCAGGCTCTGCTCATGATCACTTATTATCATATGTGGTGGACTTGTATGAAAGCAAGAAAATATTGGACAAAAATACATACACGGTTGGAAAAGATGATCAAGGAACATATAGATCTGAAACCAGAAATATTTTTGTTGGGTATAATGCTGAAGGGCTATGATAAAGGTTTTGCATGTATTGACAGCAGCGAGGATTGTATTTGCACAATATTGGAAAAAATGAGAATACTCCATCAGCTGAGGATGTAATTCGAAAAATATTGCACTGTGCAGATATGGATAGATTGACATTAAAAATAAAGGACAAAGGAGATATGGAATATTACTCAACATGGGATAGATTTTGAGTGGTTAGAGATAAGTAGAAATTAGATGAAGAAAGATTATTGCTATATATGAACTAAATGTAAAGATGGTTTATAACTACAAGTATGCCAATATAACCAACAGGATTGCAAATAAGCTAACATAAAGATAAATTTAGGTAAAATTATTCTGTTCCACTATTATTATTGTTATTAGTATATATGTTACTATTTCTTTTTCTTCTTCTGTAAATGATATGCCCTGACAATACACTGTATTCAAAATGTTTATGAATACACACACACACACACACACACACACACAAATCTGGCAAGAACAGTAAAATGGCGCAAAAATCACTTATCAACATAAATTTTGGGCTCAACTGTGGTCGTATGTCAAGGACTACCTGTGTTCTGTGAGTAATAGTAACAGCTGCATAAAATAGGGCAGTGATATATTGTGATAGGTTATCAATTATGTGTTTCATATTCATGTGTATAACAACTGTGTTGTTTTGCAGACAACATCTTATATAAGAGGTGCAACGTGCTATAAAAGGTATTTTATATTAAGAGGAATGAGTAATCAAACTATAAAGTATACCTTAGAGTAAAAAATAGTTAGGATTTTTACTATACACAAAGTTATTCCAGAAATGAAAAACTAATGACACAAACAGCGTTCAGGTTTTAACTGACACTTTGTGGTTAGGTCAAATGGGATGGGGATGGGGAATGGCAAAGGAAGAGTTTAAAAACAAAAGGGAGGGAATTGAAGCCAATTATATTTGCAAATCCTATTTGATTAAAGAGAAAAAGGTTAGTTTATAAACAACATTTCTGTTTAACCTTGGCCTGTTGGGTAAGTCAAAATAAAATGCCTTCACATTTTGTAATAAAGTAGACATAGGTAAAGGTAAAGGTAAAGATTCCCTCGCACATACATGCTAGTCGTTCCCGACTCTAGGAGGTGGTGCTCATCTCCGTTTCAAAGCCAAAGAGCCAGTGCTGTCCGAAGACATCTCCACGGTCATGTGGCCGGCATGACTAAACGCCGAAGGCGCACGGAACGCTGTTACCTTCCCACCAAAGGTGGTCCCTATTTTTCTACTTGCATTTTTACATGCTTTTGAACTGCTAGGTTGGCAGAAGCTGGTACAAGTAACGGGAGCTCACTCCATTATGCGGCGCTAGGGATTCGAACCCCCGAACTGCTGACCTTTCTGATCAACAAGCTCAGCGTCTTAGCCACTGAGCCATCGCATCTCTTAAAGTAGACATGATGGTATACAAAAAATAGCTGATTCAAGACACACTAAACTCAAACCAAATACAATAGATTAAGGATTAGCACTGTGTGAACCTAGTTTTCTTTTCTAGGATTGTTACCTGTGGCATGCATTTTCTCAGGATCAAAGAAAAAAGAGTTATCCTTTTATTGTTGATGTTGACTCTGTTTTCCACTATGTAACAAGGTATAGATGTATGTCCCATGAGGTTCTTTGTGATCATTTGAGGTCAAGATTTCCACCTGTTGAAGGGGCCAATGGGCCTCTAAGTAGCAATCACTAAGTTTCCCTTGCCAAAGGTGTGGATTAGCCAATTCAGAATATGGATTAGGATGGCAAAAATGGAGTAGGAACATCTAATGCTGCTTTGCATACCTTACAAAAGTCTCCACATTTACTACATACGCTGAGATCAGCAAATTACCAACATGACTGGATTGTTTTGACAGGCTGCAATTTAGTGCTTGTCTATGTCTCAGGACAAAATGATGATCTAAAATGCAGATGCTCAGAGTGATTCTTAAAATAGGTGTGGAGGGTGAGGTTGAGTTCCCCAGTAAAAGGAAGTTTATCTGGATAATTCACATTTGAACATCTGCCTTCAAGACATTTCAGTTGGAATGCTATATATACATCTCTGTGAGGAAGCCCTCACTCTGAACTAACAAGGACAGTATTGCTGTGTTCGGATTGCTGGCTGGGTTTAATATTGCTGTTTCTGAAAAAGCCATTTCTTGTTTGTAACTAGGATTCCCAAGATACTGGGTGCATATCTAGTTTTCCTGGTTTTGTACTGGTCCAGTAGGCAAGAAAGTACATTGCTATAGATTTGATGTCTACAAATCATCATTAGAAAAGAGCCAAGTATCATAATCATGGTCATCATGATCACCATCACCAACATTATCATTATCCTTATCATCCTCACTGTTTTTGTTGTTGTTATTTTTATTAATTATATAAAAGCATGTCCTGAGACTTCCAGTGAGGATTGTTGTTGTTAATTGTGAAATCGTGTCCGACCCATCGCGACCCCATGGATAATGTTCCTCCAGGCCTTCCTGTCCTCTACCATCCTCCAGAGTCCATTTAAGCTCACACTGACTGCTTCAGTGACTCCATCCAGCCACCTCATTCTCTGTCGTCCCCTTCTTCTTTTGCCCTCAATCGCTCCCAGCATTAGGCTCTTCTCCAGGGAGTCCTTCCTTCTCATGAGGTGGCCAAAGTATTTGAGTTTTATCTTCAGGATCTAGCCTTCTAAAGAGCAGCCAGTGAGGATTAATGGCAATCTAATCAATGCTGGAAGAGTGGAGATGGCATCGCATTGAGCTCGGTGCCCAGAAGGCCATGTAGGAAGTTATATCTCTCCAGATAAAGACAAAATTATGATATAAGCCATTTGATCTCTGGATAGTCACACCCCATAACTAAGCTCCAGGAATGGAAGTTTTTTGTGATTTGGTTACAAGATGAATGACTGGAAGACCTGGGAACCTCCATTTAGGTTCACACCTGCAATTTAGCCTTTATGAACGTTAAGACCAACCAAACTTCATTTCTTAACCCCGTTTGAGATATTTATTATTCTACAGAGTGGAAGAGGTTTTTTTAATAGCAGATAAGAATACCTCTTGCTGAGTTTCTTTTTTGGGGATTATAAAATTAAAAGAAGATTTAAAGAACAAGAAATATTTGGCAAAAAGCTTAATAAAAGATGACCTAAGAAAGCTTAAAACGGATAAAGGGGATTGTTATTTTTAAAAGATTATTTATTTATTTTTCTATGAAACCGCATCGGAGAACCCGTAATTCAATTAGGCAGTTGACGTAGATCCTCCATAGGAACTTCGGAGGGGTGGGGGTTGCTTATTATGAAAGACAAGTATGTCTCTGGACTCTGACAGTGCAGAGAGATGCTATGCTCTGGGGAAAAGAAAAGCAGAATATAGTACTTGTCTACTCAGCCCTGAGTCCAATTTTAAAATGGAAAATGGTTGAGTCATCATCAATGCTTCCACCTTGAGAGACATTTGGGAAATTCTCACTTTCCCAACATGTCTTCAAACAAGGAGCATTTTGTCTCCACAGCTGTATAAATCTTTTTTATTTGTTTGCACTCCCACATCCATTCTCTTTTGTTGCAGTTCCAATTAGTTGCTGGTGTACTATATCTGTCAAATAGTACAATTTTAGCTAACCCAGCCTGGAACTACTGTACTATATTTCTGACACATTTTGTAGGAATTTTGCAAACAAATCTGCTTACCGCCCAACCTGATTTCCATTGAATGTAAGGCATAGTAGAAGAATAATGAAGATCAATGTATTTAACTGATGGTTTGAAGCGCCATCTTTTGTTTTGCCTCGTTAAGCTTTTCAGCTTGAAAGGACTTTATTAAATCAGTCCTTTTAGGACTGTTTGTTTCACATTGGTATTCATAAACAGTTGGTGTTCCTAGTGGGGGGGCTACTTGCTATTTATTATAGATGATGCATTTATTAAGTATTAATACTCCATATTCAAATGTGTTGCCTTCATCCACGTATGGCATAAATTTATCTACAGTGCCCCAATTTAAGAGGGCAGAAAAAGATGAAGAACAACATCGTATCATTGACGATATTATTTTTCGACCATGTAATCTGGGAATAGAACAGTTCAGGGCCATACACAGGAAGATGGCAAGATCTGCAAAAGGATGGGTACAGCATCACAATATAAATCTCGTAAGCTTCTTTAATACCACATCATCAGCTGCACAGGACCTCCCCTCAGCAGAAGAGATGCTACAAACAATCGCTGGTCATGAAAACCAACTCGACACAACTCATTCAGGTGGTCAGCCTCATTCTTGCATGTCACCTCAAGCTCCGAAAGGAATAGCCCAACCTCGGTGGGAAAGTCACATCTCCCCAGGGGACACAGCTGTTGGAAGTGGACATGCCAGTCAAATTATTTGAAACCAAGCCAATAACACAACTTCTCTATGGTGCCCAGCTAGGCTCTTTTTGTACCATTAGAACTTGTTCAAATTTCTAAAATTGGCCCTTCAAGCCTCAAAGCGATCCTCTAATGCCACCCTCATACCAGAGACAGGCCTCGTGAACATGGAGGCTAGAATGTGAGGGACCATATTAAACTACTGGCTCAAACATTCTTTTTCCATGGCCCCTCTAGGTGATGATTTTCAGTCTAGATAGAAAAAGAGGGTGTCAAAATCTTATCCTTCTCTGTAGGTCTTCTACTCGGCATGGGATATGATCAGGCCAAAGCACTCATTAAACAGCATGTAGCAGACACAGACCACAAATTGGACTTGGTTATATTCCAGACCTTTATTGCCAGTGAACCCAACAGGTACTCTGTTCCCCTTAAGGCAGGGGTCCCCAACTGCCGTTCTGTGAACCAGCATCGGTCCACGGCATGCTAGAAACCGGGCCATGCAAACAAATGAAGCCCCATCTGCGGGATGCTGGCAGCATGTGAAATTACACTTCCTCTGGTCAGAGGAAAAACCTGTCTCCACAGAACTGGTCCCTGGTGCCCAAAAGGTTGGGGGCCACTGCCCTAAGGCATACTTAATTAATCTTTTGAAGTACCTAACCACCAGAGAGACTTTACTCTGGCACGATGTCATGTCTTCCTCTCAGCTGTACTTGAAGTCCAATACAGGAAGTTCCCCTATCCAGACAGTCAATGCCCCTATGACTCTGGACACACAGGAACAACAGAACATGTACTTCTCCAGTGTCTGTACACCAGCCTCATCTCACCATTATTGTATAAATATCCAGGATGCACAAGATAATTTTATAATCTAATTTTATAAAGCAGCCTCCCTGCTGCTTTCAGACATTAAACTGCTACAACATACAATGTTCCCGGGTTCTGCAGAAGTACTTAAAATCTGCCAGAAGATGACCTTTGCCATAAACCAATTTTAATGAGCACCTAGCTTGTTATTCAAGAGCGGTTGGTAGTGTGATAGATTTAGTTTGCCATATTTCCTTACGCCTTTTATTGTTCTTCCTTCCTTTTAGGTTTTTTTTTTTTAAGGCTCTGGGCAGGTTACAGGATTGAAACACACAGGAGATTCTCCCCATCCTGTATGAAATATATTACCTGTTAGATAATCTTGAACCCTAGTATTTTTCTGAATGCATTAAACATCTAGAAATTAATTCCTAAATATAGTAATTAGCTTTTAGAGCTGTGCAGCAGTTCATATTCAAAAACAGAAAAAGGAATTTGGAGTACCGGAGTACTTCAGACTCGTTAAACCAAAATGATTCTGCAACTCCAGAAGTTGGCTGTGGAACTCTGGGAAATGATGAAGTTGTTTTAAAGAGTTGCAGATGGATGCTACACGAGTGTACTCTAAAACAACTTTTTGATTTGGATGCTTTTGTCCAGGATGTGTGTATATGTGTGCAATTATTTATTTGTTAAATTTATATGGCCGGTAATCTTACAATAGCAGTTCTGGGTAGTTCATTGCCTTTAAAAACAGGACAAAACATAACCAAAAAAATCATCAATACACACAGTAGCTAAGAAACCAAACCAGTCTAGACAAAACAATAAACTCATCATGCCCCTAACACTCCAGTGCCCTTGCCCGGGATCATAGCCATGTCTTCCAAAAGTTGCTATACAACTCTTAATATTTTTCAGAGCTGCTCAGATTCTTCAGCAAGGGGTTGGACTAGAACAGGGCTGTCAAACTCAAGCCCGGTTTAGTGAAGGGGAAAAAGTCCCGATATGTCACATGATGCCGCTGTGACGCCATGAGTTTGACACCCCTGACTAGAAGATCTCCAAGGTCCCTTCCATTCTGTTATTCAGACTCACTTGTCTTTCTTTCTTTCTTTTTTGCAAACTTCTGCTGTTTGTAAGAATCCATTCATAAAGTAACTTTTCTCAGGATCACAAAAAAAAAAAAAAGCATGGCCACTTTAATGGCAATATACTGTAGTTGTGTTCCCATATGCTGTGAAGCTCCTTTTGGAGATTAAACCCAAAGCATGCAGGACCCTAAAGTTCACCCCAAATTATTCTGGCCAGGAGCATTGAGAACCGAAAAAGGGAGGTCACACTGACAAAAGCAGCTTTGTGACTTTATGAAGTAAGCAAGTCTAGCTCCTTTCGCTGGGTGTTACTGTATATCTTGCATCCCTCCCAAAGGGGTGAGGCTTATAACACAATGATGGCGTTTTTGCCATTCTGATGAAAGTAGTGAGATTCTGCAAATGCTGCTCGTTCTGGTGAATCTTAGTTCAGCTTGTTGAGCTATACATATTATTTCTTTAAAGAAAGGCATTTTGAGTTGTAGAAGAAATATGAACTCCGATGAGCACGAACTATTTTTTTTTCCAGTTCAGTTTTATTGGATGGCCACCAAGTGGCTGGCTCAGCCCAGGAGGGTAAGGGATGATGTAGGAGTAGAACAGTTAGGTAGCATGTGCTCTTTAAATGTGCATAATGGCAAAGGGCTTCCTTTGGACTTTTAGTTAAAGGAGAAAACATTATTTAAATGTGATTATGCTGTTCTACCAAGACTAATTGGCTTCTAAAGGTCATTCTCATTAGGAGCTCTTTATTGACAGGTTCATTGAAAAAAATTACATAGTTAATTACAATTTTTAAACACATTGATTTCCTTTGTTTTTTATATTTACAGTTTCATAAAATAGTGCCGTTGATGGCAAGATAAATGAAATATAGGGGCACAAACCAGTTAGGTCTGCAATTATTTTGGATTTCTTTCTTAAAGTGGTATTTGCATCATTCAGTCTGACTGGAGTAATTTGTGAGTGATGGAACATAACACAATCTCCCAACTAGGCTGCTGCCACCACACAACAGAGAGACCCAGCTCAACCTTCTCTATTTACCAATTTTCAGATTTGTTGAGGCTGCAATTCGCAGAATTTCCAGCTATGTGTGCTCAGTGTGCAGCTTTTCCAATGATGGTAGATAGATACATAAATAAAGGTTGTTTACCAGATGATAAGAATGCAATAGGGTAGTCAAGCCAAAGTTCTTGGAAAAAACTGTTACTTAAATTACTGTTTTGTTGATCTTCAACAGGTGAATTTGCTCTGCATTTGTTATGTGTTATCACTTCTATATCTTTTCTTATGTTTGTCAGAAGAAAAGGTCAAATGTGACTAAAGAACTGTTGAACAAATTCTCACGTGACAATCTACAATACATTGAGGATTACATGTGAAAACAAACAGCACAAATACTTCTTTGACATCCATTCATCATTCACCAGATGTGTGTTATTATGTTAATAGAGATAAAGCAGTTGGTGTTAGCCCAGGTATTGGCTAGTATACTATTGGCTAGTGGCTAGTGGCGATAAGAGCAGCAAAATGTTCGCATTTTCCCACCCTTATTGCGTCTGCGGATTCTCGCCCGGCCACCCTGTTTAGGGTGACTCGTTCCCTCCTTCATTCGGGGGGGGGGGGGCGGGAGGAGCCTTTGCTGGGTAGAGCC
>JANHJO010008667.1:8157-20598 GCA_032468235.1 Pseudoxyrhopus heterurus | reverse complement strand
CCAGTCATGTTAGCTCAGGAATTCTGGGAGTTGAAGTCCACAAGTCTTAAACTTGCCAAGTTTGAAGACCCTTGCTCTATATCATTGTTTTTCAAACTTGGCAACTTTAAAATGTGTGGATTTCAAATCCCAGAATTCCTCAGCCAACATTTGCGGATGGAGAATTCTGTTCTGTATTGTGCAAATATATCCTAGGAGACATAAACATAAATTCATAACACACATAATCAACTCTGAATCAAGTCTCTCTTATATCAACCTTTCTTATTCACACTGAAATACGTTAAAAATAACTTAAAGCATGTATTATTGGTTGTGTATTATTTCACATCATAGCGTTTGTACCTAAACTGTAGGGTTACTTTGTCAGCCGACACACCTCGCAATAATACTGACACTGGCGGAGACTGAAAATATACATCAATGTAACTCATTAGCACTAACAGAGAAGAAAAAAATTCATAGACATTCACAGTGAGAAGACTGGCAAATTTCGTAAGCCAAGAATCTGATACGGCAAAGAAAAAAATGGATATAGTTAGATGATGGCAAAACCAATACTCTTTTCATTCTGCTCTCTTTATTCAGATTTAATTTGTATCACATATATTGCCATAGTTGCTATTGTTTATTCAGACAATAGTTCAGTATGAATTGTTGCTATTTTCTTTCTTCACATGCATTGCAAGTTTGTCCTTGCTGTTTATTTATACCACTAAAACAATGGAGGGGCTGGTTAAGTGGCTTTCCTCTAGCTATCCTTTGTTTGTTCTTCCTTGATCTCTGCACAAGTCTCTGCTCATGTCAAACTTCTCTGATTTTTCTATTCTCTCCCCAGTGTGAATGTCTCTTTATAATGCCTACACAGCCTCTCTTTCTAGTGCCCTCCAAGCCTTCCATATAACCTTCCATAAATGTTTCCCCATTGCATTTAAACTGTGAGTTGTGTGGAATTGCTTTTGTTCTCCTATTCATGCTTTAACTATCATCTCTTGAGTCTTTTGCCTTCCTCCCATGTACATTTCCCAGAGCAGAGTCCACAAGCTTATTTCCTATAAAGCACCATAGAAACTGGCAAGCCTGCTACTAATTAAATATTCAATGTGTGCAGATTTATTCCTGAGAGTTGTATGAATTTATAGCTATGAAATGGTTTACTTTCACCTTAATTATTTGCAAAGCACACTTTTGTACTGAAGACAAATATATATGCATAATGCCAGGATTAAGCACATTTCACCCAAACAATCTTTTTTTTCAAATGCAAATAAGCAAAGGGCTGTCCACTCAAATTACTCAATAAAGCTCTTTGCTGAAGTATTGCTGGTACTCATTCAAAATGAATGTTGATAAATGAGCCGTGTTGCCTTGTATAATGGATATTGACAAGTTCAAGCATTATGCTATCATGGGAATTTTCTCTTGAAAGGATGATTACCTAAAAGAATCCATAATGAACAGTCAATATGGATGCTGACACTGCTTATTTCTGGGTTGAGAGGGGGGAAAGCTGCCATCAAAATTGTATTTGAAATTATAGTTGAAACAATAGAGGTATAAATTAAAAAAGCAGGAGGAGAATTTATAAAAGCAGGTGGAACAGAAGCTGAAATTCAATGTCAGTGTTTAATGTATAATTCTATAATGTCTATTCATAAATATGTCTTACTGAGTTCACTCCAACCTTAAGTATATTATGCATGGCAATAAATAATCTTTCAGAAAGTTTCTTTACTTATCAAAGAAAGCACTATTCTTTAACACTGTGAGGGATGTATTGTATTATATCCCTTTCAGCTAGCAGGTTGTAACTAGTATGCAGGAACAGGTATTTACTTTTGGACTGCCATTTTCCTAGAGAAAGTGCTATTGCTTTAGTCTTTTTTAACTGCCATGTATATAGGTTGAATTCCATGGATGAAATGAATGGGGCATTCCTTAACCTTCCCCCTTCTGGATATGTTCAACCAATTTGGTGTCCTTTAGAATTCCCCACCAGCATGGGGATTGAGGTGCAAGATATCCAATCAGGGATAGATTGTGCTAATTATGAAGAAAAAAGCTTTTAAGCATGAATAAAAATACTTGGGGAGAAAGGTCTACTAGAAAAAGAGGGGAAATGTGAGCACTTCAGAAACTCCAAGACATGTCGAACAGTTTCTTCACTGCATTCTGGTTTTCTGATGTCATGGAACTTTTTTGTGTGTGAAAGCAGATAAACAAAGACCTACGTAGTTTGCCTGATTGTAACACACATACCTTGTGCTTTAAGTGTACAAACACAGATGTATCCAAATACCTTGAAAACATAGAAAAGGCCAATAATTCATGTAATCAGTTAATAAAATAAATTGGAATTAAATTGGGAATAAATGTACATTTATTTTAAAAAGTTATTGTCTTTAGTACAAGTATTTCAAGTACGTAACTGAGACTGTTTAATAAACGTTTCTCCCTTCTCTATTAAGGAGGACTGAATCTTTCTTTTAACAATGGTATATTTGTACACATATGAGAACTAATTATTCTGGTTTAATGGAAAGTTGGGATTATTTCAATTTCCTTATTTACTAAGGCTTATGTGACAATAAGTTCCCACAGGCTCTAAGCAGCTTACAAAATTCCACAGCGTATGATTAAAAATATTTTGTTATAGAAAACATTTAACTAAAGAACTATGACAGTGGTGCCTATGAAGATAAACAAAACCTTACTTCCCCAGATCCAAGTTGTTACAGCTTTTCATAAGCCAAATAAAGTAGCAGAAGACCATATAAAGTATATGTATATAAGTGAACAGTTCCATAAAAGGGGTCCATAATTAAAAAGCTTACTCCCAGGATCCCTGTACATGACATTCCCCTCAAAGACGAGACCCTCAGCAAATCCCCTCTTTTTGATCTCACTGAACAAACTTGAATAATGAATAATTAATCAATTAAAATTCATGCAATTAACTGGCTACAATATATACACACTCAAACCCATTATACACTTCCTTTCAAGGCAAACAACATTATGCAGAGCAGAAAAGAAGCAAGAACATGAAGGAAATTACAGAAATTACATATCTACATGAGATATGAAAGAAAAAAGGATTTTGTATTTAAAACTAGATACCCCAATAACGTTCACTATACCTGTCTATGTTTTACTGTCATTAAATACTCCCTTGACTCCATATTCCATATTTTGTTTTTAAAGTTCTCATTTCTTTTTCTTTTTTAGCATATCATCAACTCTGTCCAACTACAGTTTCCTTGTTCCCCCCTCTCTTATCAATATATTCACCCTTCCTTCAAATCTTGGTTTTTTCATCTAATCCTCATTCATCCCCTGAGACCACTTCAGTGTAATTCTGGACATTCACTTTTGTATTCGGTCCACTTTCATTTGGTTCCCTTTGATGAAGACTCCTGACTAGCAGCCATATTTCTAACTTGATATTTCTTACAGCAGGTAACTTTTACATCATCAGGGCCAGGTAGAAGTCAATCTACCAGAGATCAACATAAGGGAGAAAACTTCTTTTAAGCTGACAGGTAAGAATAAGAAAAGAGTTATCTTCCAACAAAAGTAAAGGAGACAGACAAGATAATTACAAATGACAGGGTGGATGATAGTCAGTCAAGGGCATATCAAGAAGCAAAGACAGATCATGTGCTTCATGATCTATATTTCACTGATGACTTTTCTTGAACCTAATAATTTTTTCCCAAATATAAATACATAGTGACTTATTATAAAGTATGATGCAAACTAAAAGTTTCCATGAGTAAGTCTGTATTTTTATGTTATTGTTTAAAACAATGTTAAGATGCTTCCCCACCCCTCCCTTATCTTCCCCAAAAATATTGCTATGTTATTTCATTAGGAACAGTAATAAATGTATGAAGTATAAAATGTCAGTTGTGAGAAGGACACATATATACTTGTAGGGCCTATCAAATGCTTCTAGGCAATGAGCAAGAAAGGATTAGGATCACAGTTTTGCATAAGTCAATATTAAAAGATTGGATCATAACAGCAATTCTTACACATGCCTCTAATGTCATATTCTTTAAATTATTTAAACCAAACTGTCCTGTGAAGCATTCATTGAGGAAGGACAGTGGACTTGGAAATGCACAAATATCATGACAAACAGAGGAGAAAAATCACTACAGCAGTGGTCTTCAACCTTTTTGGCGCCAGGGATCAGTTTCATGGAATTTTCCCATAGACCGGAGGGGGGGGAGAGGAGGAACTCACAATAGAGATCCTGCACATGAGCTGTTTCTTTCATCTGCCACTCACCACCAGCTGTGTGGCCCAGTTCCTGACAGGCCACAGACTGGTACTGGTCCATGGCGCAGGGCTTGGTAACTCCTGCATTACAATACCATAATGGATTTGTTATTTTATAATTTATAATGTGTTAAAAATAGTGATACGGGTTTGCTTCTCATTTATTCCAGCATCCATGTAAGCAAATTTAAAATGCTCATTTTAAGAAAATTAGCTAGTGTTAAAGATATTGTTATTTTCTAAAGGTTTTTAGAAGTTTAAAATTGTATCCATCTTGTTTCAGATTGTTGTTGTTGTTAGCTGCGTAGTCGTGTCCAACCCATCATGACCCCTTGGACAACATTCCTCCAGGTCTTCCTGTCCTCTACCATCCCCCGGAGTCCATTTAAGCTTGCACCGACTGCTTCAGTGACTCCATCCAGCCACCTCATTCTCTGTCGTCCTTGTTTCAGATAATCACATTCTAACCTCGGGTCTTATTCTGTTCAATGTTTGTGGGCTTGTAGAAGGGAAGAATTCAGTAGTTATAAGAAAGACTCCTAATTTGAGAAATAATAAAACAATTAGCAGGAAACCCAATGATTGAGAACCTATACAAAAGGAATATGTAGAAGACAAAAGTAAAATTATTGTTTCATTAAGCAGTTTCTGCCTCACCTCCCCAACAATTCCAGTTCTTTGTGGACTAGATGACGCTCATTCTTTTCTTCCCAGTTTGAGATTATGGATTATATAAATGGCTGTAAAGGAATATGCTGCTTGTAATTTTTAAATAAGAGGAGGCTGACTGGGTTTCTGAATAGTATGTTAAGGCATTCTCCAAAAAGTAGGATGAGCAAGACAAAGATACCATTGATTTCATTTGATTTATATTTTTATAAATTTATATTTATATGTTTTCAATTGCGTTAATTAAATTTCTTTCTTTATATTTCATAATATTCATCTTCTGTCCCATTAAAAATTCAGTAACAACTTTTGAAGGGGCTCTGGAGACTGTTCTAAAGCTTTTTGGAGAACATATGCGGTTCTCAGTAATCAGACAGTAGACTTCTAATTTAAATGGTGAATGATCAAAGAGTCACAGAATCTATGAATTTGAAGGGAACTCTAGGCTTATCTAATCCAACACTTGTTCAGTGTAGGAATCTACTCATCCATCCTTGACTGGGATCATCCATCTATATTTGAAAATTGTCAGGGAGAGGGAGTCCACTATTATTTCAAAATAAAAATGTCAAAAGAAGCATTGTGCTAATATGATGAAAGTTCTGTCTGTTTTATATATGTACTGTGACATGGTACACATATACAAAAGGCACTGGAGCTTGTATTGTGAAAGAACAACACTGCTTTCATCATTTTGATGAAAGAGCTGAATCCTGGAGATGCCTCTAATAGATAGTTATCATATATTCTTTGGTATTCTTTTGCATTCTAAATGTGCATAATTCCTTTAATCTTTCTTGTCCTACACTCTAGTGAGGGGCAAGTTGTACTCTCTCATAGAATGGTGGATTTCTGAAATTATATAATTTTTGTAGCAATATGAGAAATGGTTTAGTACAACTTAAAGCACAGCTTGTGAAATGAAAATCCAAAAGAATTTCAGCACAATGTGGTAATAGCTTATATCCTCCTTTGAACACCATAATAGTTAGTCAGTCAGTCAGTCAGTCAGTCAGCCAGCCAGCCAGCCAGCCTGCCTGCCTGCCTAATCTGTCTGTCTGTCTGTCTGTCTGTCTGTCTGTCTGTCTGTCCGTCCGTCCGTCCGTCCAATTCTGCTATCCTATATATCCCAAATGATACCTTCTTAGGAAAGATCAATTGACTGATTGGCTTAAAAAACTGATTTTGGACTAAATTATCTGAAAGGTGGGTTTATTGTTTTCTAGTCAGAATTAAATATATACACAAGCATATATGGGGTTGGACAGGCATTCATACACAGAAATGAACATCAAAATCCCACAGTATTTGAGATTGGACCTTACCACTAATTTAATTTGCTTAGCAACTACACATAGCTGAATTTATATCCAGGAAGATTGAATTTTACGTGAAAAAACCTATTATTCTCACCTGTGACTTACTGTAAATTATAGGAGGAAGAAGGCAACTCTGTTGCTTGTAGATTTCACCAGTTCTTTTGCTTACCCTGGTTTAAGTAATAATTTTGTTGTTTTGATTGTTTTGTCTTCTTTAATTTTCCTAATGCATAGTAATATACTTAGATAATTTCACCATCCAAGTAAAATCTGTTGCTGCCTTTTTTTTTTCTTTACAGCTACTTTATATTTTTTCATGTTGGAGCAAATAAAAAAGAAATCCTTAGAGGATGGCATGGACTATAGAATATAGGTTTTAATGAATTAGGCAGGTTTTATCTCAATTATTCAAAGGATACTGTGCACAGAATGGCAAGTTTGTTCATTATTATTCAAAGTTAGTACCTCTAGTGATTTTGTGTACTTCAGACATCAATAAATTTTTGCTGGATTATGATGCTGATTTTAACAGAATTAGATAGTGTTAAAAGACAACCAAAATATTAACTTGGTACAAATAAATAAGAATGTGGATTACAGTCTACTGTTATGTGCTATATAATATGGAAGGATCACAATCTTGATAAAAATAATGGCTGCTTGATGGGAGGTAGTCCATGAATTTTGAGGGAAAGGGCTAACATGGCATTGACACAGCTATAGGAAGAATGTAAATATTGTTCCTATATATAAATATTTCATCTCACCTCATCATGAGAATCAACAATGTTCATACAGTGCGAAGACCAATATCAGCAAACAATAGTCTTTAAATGTGTTATGAATGCTTCCCATACAATACATCATGGCACATATTGTTTTGGATACATTGTCATATTACGCTACTTCTGATGCTTTATCATTAAGCTATGTGTCATTTAGAATCACTAAAGATAGGGCTATAACCTGTGGATTCTTATTTGGGAAGTTTGTTAAATAGATGTTGGTGTTCAGTGAAATATTTTTATTTCATTTTATTTTATGTATTTCTTTCTCTCACATTTGTTTCTTTAATTTCTTCACAAGGAAAAATGAACTTGGCAACCGTTCTGTGTCACTTTGATTCCCTAGTTTACTTTTTTCAATGTTCCCTGAATTACTTATTTATTTCCATTTGGTATCCTGTTTTCTACTCACTTGAAATGCAAGCAAGTACACAAGGGATGATCCACCTAGCCAAAAAAAAAAAAAAAAACCCCTTTGGATGTTTGTATTCCTGGAGGGTAAAAGAGTTTTGCTCAACCAAAAGCAAAAGAACATTTTCCAGCCCCTTCCCCTGTCTTTCTTTCCTTTTTTCCTTTTTTCCTTCCTTCCTTCCTTCTTTCAAAAAGCCCTTGTCTTAAGACAGGTGGGAGAAGATATCAAAAAAATGTGAAAGGAAACAGGTTCCCTGGCAAGGGATGAAAAAGAGAGAACACCTGAAAGAAAGACATGTTGAAAGCTGTACTGAGACAAGAAACGATCACACAGACTTTGTGAGCTAGTTTCCAGGAAAATGCTTGGCTGAGAGGAACTGTGGAAGAAGTGGAGATGAACTCCTCTGAGGCTAGAGGCGGGTAGAGTTTAATTTGGAATCAAGAAAATCTTCCAAAAATAGAAAGGCCAGTTTTGACAAAGAGGAGAAATATAGGCAGAATAGGCTATCTGCTTCCCACTGTAAGCTAAGGGTTACAGTCTAAAGGTTAAATGATATGATACCATAAATCCCAGGAAGAAAAGAAAAGCTAAGAGGAAGTGCTGCTAAAATTTAGTTTGCAGATGGCAATCTATGGTAGTCAAGTATTGGACAGTAGAAGCCAACTAGAGAAGTGAGATGAGGAAATCTTATGCTAATCTTCATGTTATCTTAACTTTCAAAATTGTTTGCTAATTATTTCAGTGCTTTTGCCTCAGATTTTTGTATCAGAAGTGTATTGTCTTTGTGCAAACTACATTCTGACATGTTGCACTCTAGTAACGTATTTGAATTTCATAACATGTTTGCCTCAATTTTTGTCCAGGCTCCCCATATGACTATATATAAATCAGGCAGAAGTAATCAGGAACAGGAGTTTAATTCAAAGATAAGAGTTGAAAGAATTCAAGGTGGGCTGGACGTAGATCTCTTGTGATGTGTGTTTGACTCCTTGGGCTCAGCCTGGTCATCTCCTACAATATAAGTCAGTGCTGGATGCATCACATTCTGGCCATGCCCACATCCAGTTTAGCAAAGGGGAAAAAATATCCCAATACATCACAACGCTGCCGTTACGACGTGCGTTTGATACCCCTGATATAAGACAATATAAGTTTATGGGAAATTGAGTTTTGAAATGCTATTTGTGATCCTATCAGCATCATTTCACCCAATGCTAATTGCTTTTACTATTTCAAGCTATTTACTTTTAGTAAAACTCATTTTAAATAATAAAAATATGTTCATTTTCATCTCATCAAAAGGAGACAAAGCTGCTCTTCTCAAAACTACAAGAAGCAGGAAACGACACTACTTGTTTTAATCTTCCTTGCTCACAATTATTATTATCATCATTACTATTCCATCATTATTACCTTCTTATTGTCATTATCATCATCATGCCTAGTTCACAGGGCAATAAGTTGGTGTAAAACAAGAGGACCATGGTCAGGGTATCTGAAGAGGAATGGTGGCAGCAGGAAACTATAGAAATAATAATCAGAAATGATGCATGAATCTAAACAGGAAAGTGGTGGGGCTCAAGGGCCATACTAGAAGGTGGAGACCCTCCTTCCACCATGATCCCTAACTGGCTATCCTCTACAGGGGTTGATGAAATAAGACTAATTAGGAAACCGTGAGCATCTTTGACCAAACTAAATGCGAAAACACTGAGGAATTCCTGGAATCTTGGCACTCAGACAAATCAGCCATCAACAAGTATATGGAGATAAACAACATTTATGCATCATTCAAGAGAGACATTAAAAAAAGGAAAACAAAAATACAGAACACCTCATCATCAGCAATCAACACCCAGATAAGAAGGATTAACACTAGACAAACATTCAAGCAGTATACAATACCCTAATCAAGAGCTACCAACTCAGGCAAACAATCATGCAGTAAACAATACCTAATCAAGAAACTATCAAGGGAAAACAACACACTAACACTGACAGGGCAAGCTACTGTATATAAACAGAGAGCAAATCCCACTCTCTTCTAGCACTGAAGATGTTACCTAGTGTGGTAATAAAACATCTGCATAAAAGCAACCAAGCTCCGAGAGCATCAAGGATTCCACAGTTCAACCTTAAACCACATTTATTCTTTTTGTTTGAAGTAAGGTTTCCTGGTTATTTAAAGTGAATGTTGGAGTGAGCATTTTCTTGCAAGAAACTTACAAAATGCTTTTGACTTTGAAACTGAGTTCCAAATACTTTATAATATTCAAAACAATCTGTTTTACACACAGAGCTGGATGTTTCACACCCACAAAGGGTGTTTTGAATTGGAGATTGTTGGATTTAGAAATGTTTTGTAAACTATTAATATTTTGCTATATTCTCATCTTTAGGGGAAGAAGAAAAGAATGAAACCCGAAAAATTCCCCATATTTGCCAGAAGCTTATTACATCTCTGGAAAGAATATTCCTGACCTTTGCAAATATATTTTAAAAACCACTGAGCACCTATGGTGTGCACGTGAGCATGCATACATTAGAGTGTTCTTGACAATAGCACTTTAACTGCTAGCTGCCTGTCTATTTTTTTTTCTTTTAATGACCCTGTAATCCCTTGCATCGTGGTGGAATCAGGGAAAATGGAGCTGAGTGTTTACCGGCCGGATACCCTTCCTGTCGCCAATGCAGAGTTTGCAGCTAATATTTACTCATTGTGCCCAGAGAGAGAAATACCTGCCACTACCTAGGATCGAACTCATAGCCTCCTGACTGTGAGGTGAGAGCTCCATCTCTAGGCCACTACACCACGCAGCCAGCTGCCTGACTATAATAGTGGTAAACTACTATAATTATCTATATGCATTCTAATCAGCCATACTTTGCTGAATATTGGATATGTGCATACTAAGCTACGCTTCCCTGCAAGAAATAAAAGTTTTCTAATGCTATTTTTTGTGGTCCTGGCACCTTGGCAGCAAATAAAGAAATAAATCAATAAATTGCTGAAATAAGACTGTAAGATTTTTTTATGCAGGGAAATCTTGGGAGATTTTATTCTGGGAGGTTTGGTGTGGAGGGGTTGGATAATCTTGGGGAGCCAGCAGGTTCTTGGTACAGGTCAGGTACAGTGAACTAGATTTAATAAAAGCAAGTTTTCATTTTGCTAAATCTTTTAAATGCATAATTTGCTACCATTTTTATTCATATTAATATTTCTTAACATTGCACCATGTTTTATTTTATTTGTAAACCACTTTGAGAACATTAATTGAAAGGCAGAAAAATTGTAGGCTGATATATAAGTGGTTAAAGAATTGGGAGAATTTCCAGGCAGGAAAGTATAACTTCTACAATTAATGCTAATTCTTAGGGGGAAATTGAACCTGTAATCTGAGCTTCCAGGGTAAAATTATTGTGTTTTACTTCCATGAAGAGAAAGAATGCAAAGTGAGCAGAAAATATTCACTGAGGCCTGATATTAAACATTTGTCAACCAATCATATTGAGAAGACCCGTGGTTCTTTGAGATGAGTCAAGGAATACTCCAGACTAAGGAGAAAATGATTTATTTAACAAAAAGCTCAGGAGGCTTCTGTGTTCACAGAATGCTGCCTGCTTTAGAGATCTCTTCACCTGAAATTCAGATGAAGGTCACACATGGAGATTGCTCTAGCTGAGAGACTTTGCTGGTTGCCATATCAACTGGACTTCTTCATAGAAAAGATGTGCTTCTCACTGTCTAAGCTGCATATTAGAATAAAGCATGGCTGAAATCAGCTGTGCCCTTATCAGCAGGGATGAGTTTGTTCTTTTATTTACATGCTACAGTTCGAAGATTAATAAAGATAAAGATTTGGTTGCCTTCCTTCCTTCCTTCCTTCCGTCCTTCCTTCCCTCCCTCCCTCCCTCCCTCCCTCCTTTCTTTCTTTCTTTCTTTCTTTCTCGGCATATTTTTATTGTTAATGCAATTCAAAACAATGTAAGAAAAAGAATAAGATGCAACAAAAGAGTATCTACTAAATATAGATTTCTTTAAAATGTAATAATAAAATATTCTAGCAACACATGCTCTCTATCCCTTCCATTTGTTTCCCCAACTGCTAACTACAGTTTAAATATTTATGCTTTACACTGAATGTTAATTATTATTGTTGGTGTCTGTTTAAGTCCTAGAAATCATATTCCCAATGTCTAAAATTGCCTTGCTGTGTAATGTGTTGAATATAAGGAAGCTTGCCTGAATTTTATTAAACTTCGGTTATAGAGATAAATTATCAACTTTGCCACTACCACATAATCTCTAGTTAATGACTTCTTAGCCTGTTACTGTCAGCAAAGTTTCTGTTTTCCAGAACTCTGCCAGATTTGTTCTTTATATGTTAGTAAATTAAGGTATTTACTAAGCCACTATGATGAAAGGATTTGCTGGTGACATCACTGTTGCCTGAGGAATGCCCAGTTGGGGCTTCTTTCATGTCCCCATGAAGTTGTCCACCAAAGTGGTACCCATTTATCTACTCATGGTCAACTTCCTTTGAACCACTGGGTCAGCAGAAGCTTGAGCATGTGTTGGGAGCTTACTCCGCCATGTGACAGCAACTGGGTCTCAAACATGAGTCTGCTGATCATCAGCCCAGCGTTCTAACCTCATGAGCCACCATGCTCCTCAATGTATTGTACTGCAAGCAATAAAGAACACAATATATTTGCTGTAAAAAAAATGTATTCCATTGAATTCATTCCAGAGAACTCATTATGTTATACCTTCTTCACCTTGGAAACCATAACTCTCATAATTTCCAAAGTTTATGTAAACTGAAATTTTTGGAGATGATAGTTTTACACAGCTGGTGACCACAAGGTTGGGGAAATGCCATCGTGACAAAGGATACCAAATAGTGTTTAGACCATAAAGTAACTTCCTTTAAGTTCTATATACAAGAACTGATCTATTATGGAATTC
>JANHJO010008665.1:13369-25950 GCA_032468235.1 Pseudoxyrhopus heterurus | reverse complement strand
TTGGGGATGATATGGATGTATTTGAACTGTTTTTAAATGCTTTTATCTTGTTTTATATTTTTATTGTTGTGAGCCGCCCGGAGTCTTTCGGGAGGAGGTGGCATACAAATCTATTAAATAAATAAACATTTCCTTGCTGTTAACAAATTCTAGAATATACTTGTCAAGAAACTACAGAAGATAATTCTTTGCACACACCCATAACAGTTTCTTCTCAAGCATCTTTACCTAAGTGGAACACAACAATAGCTTTCTTCACTATTTTGAAGGAATGAAGTGAAACCAGGAGGAAAAAGAGGAAATATGTCACATTAAAAAAAAAGGTTAAAGTTGTAAAGAAAGAAAGGAACAGGAAAAGAACCACAAACTTTTTGTTTTTGGACCACAGAAATGTCTAGAAAAAGGGGGCAACTTTAAAAATAGAAATATTTTTCCCCAGAAAAAGTAACAAGTGAAAAAAAGCACAAAATTGAGAATTGTATAACTCGTCTTGAAAACATTTTGGGCATTTTCATTTATATTTGAAGGATTTAGAGTCAAGGCTTAAACACTAATCTGAGAAATGTTCCTAGTACAGGTAGTCGTCACTTAGCAACCACAATTAGGACTGGCTACTTGGTCACTAAGTGTTGTAATCATTAAGTGGAAAATCACATGACTGTGATGGGTTTACGACCTTACTTTCCCTTTGGTCATTAAGTGAAGCTCTGTTATTATCGAGTGAAAAATCGCACAACCACGATATAGGATTTTATTTCTGTTTTTCTATGAACTCTGCTTGATGCAAGCAAGTTGCAAAAGATGCAAGTGACAGTCATGCGACTGAGGGGCACTGCAATAATCGTAAATGCAAGAATTGGTCGCAGTTATTTTTTTAGCTTCATTGTAACTTTCAACAGACACTGCACAAATCATTGGGTAAGTGAGGTCTACCTGTACAGCTTCATGCATTGACAGCATCAAGTCCTAATTGCTGTTTATTGGGCTGTCTTTATGGATGGCCCAGAAAGCTGAAATTAATGTAAAATGCCTGGTTAGATTGTGGTTTGGTGCACCTACACATTACTATATAATGTTCAGCTTGCTTATATGCTGCGGGGGGTCAGGTGTAAAGCTTCAGCAAATCCTTGCTTGCAGTGGATCTTGTGCATATTTATTTGCTGTTAACTTGGAAGAAGCTATTAACTGCCATCTCTAGACCATAAATACATTTGGGTATGTCTGCAAAAGCTGACTTTCTTAAAATATATTAGAGACAGTAAACTCGGCACTCCATTCTGAGTATTGTTAGAGAAAATGGCATAGCTCCCTGATTATGTGTGTTGAATATTTAGTGTTCAAATTTCAATCCCCATATTTCTAGATAAAACTGAAATTATTCCCTTCTGAAGCCTTAGAAATCTGCTGTCAGTGTAGACAATATTAAGGTAGAGGAATGCTGTGCTTTGGAATAAAGCAGCTTCCTATGCTTTAAAGTTGACATTTGTTTGAAAAGCTACTGGTTCCTCTAGCGATTTTAAGCAGGCATCCTGACTAAAATTCTCCACCTTTAAGTGCCAGTTTGGAACTCTTATTTACAGATTTGGTTTGCTGTTACCTAATACTGAAATATACTGTAAATGTATGTTATAAATATTCAAAAGGGAGAAAATAACAATGGGGAGATTAAAGGGGAACATGGTTAAAAGTTACTCAAAAGCTATAAAATCAGAAGTGTGTAGATGTTGGTCTAATCTTGCCAAGAGAAGCAGGGACAAACTCGATTACAAAGTACATCACATTCTTAAATTTAGAAGTGGTGCACCAGGAGGTATTTCTAATGTAGCAATTGGGCTCTGCATTGCTCTTAATTTGGAAAGTTGACTGCATATCATCTGAGGCACATCTACCCTCCAACATTGTATTGGGGCAATGGGAAAGGTAACTGTGGAGGCTCATAGTTGATAAGAGTGCTGAATAATGTTAATTTGCTATTCGTTCCGACCTATGTCAAAATGTCATGTGGTTCCATCTTTAGCTGTGTTATAGAAAAATAGGGAGCAAATAGCTGGTGACATAATTGTAGTAAAACAACCTTTATTTTGATCTAATATAATTATTAGATTGTTAACCTTAAGCTCTTTAAGGAAAGGTGACATTTTGACAAATAAATAAATAGATACTAGTATAATTGATTAAAAAAATTATCTTCGGGGGCAGTATATATTCATCTTCTCTGACCAAAGCATGAAATTGTTAGTGCCTTAAAATTAAAATGCAGTACAGAATAGGGGGAGGAGAGTGTGCTCATTGTCTTATTTGAATACTATTTCAATTTTTAGCTTTTGATGCTGCTGTCTTGTATGTGTTTAAAGAAATGCTCATTTGCAAACTTTTTAATTCCTTGTTATTTTGCAAATACCGTATCTATAAATAAAGGGCAGAACATTGTAAGTCAAATGACGGAAGAGATTTTGGTCAGAAAAATTCTGTGTGAGTAATAACTGGAGATTTTGGGAATTACTTCAATAATTTTGGAAAGTTGCTTGTCTTTTTAGTGTAAATGCCATACATATGAGGTGCTGTATTTTGTTCTTATGAGTTCTATATGATTAATAATTCTATCTTTAATATAAATTATAGGTAATCCTCGACTTACAAGTATTTGTTTAGTGAGTGGTCAAATTTATGACAGTCCTTGTACTTATGATCATTGCAGTATTCTCATGGTCACGTGATCAAATTTGGGCTTTAGGCAACCAGCATGTGTTTATGATAGTTGAAATGTCCCAGGATCACATAATCACCATTTGTGACCTTCCCAGCCTGCTTCCAACAAGCAAAGTCAGTGAGGGAAGCTGGATTTCCTTAACAATCCTGTGAGTCACGTGATGATCTTAGATTACCAAAGAATGTGGAAAATTGGAAGCTAAAGATGAACAGCTAGACTGTGGAAAGAGCACCAGTGAAAGACAATCTGTCATAGGGAATAATGTGGGGTGTTGGATTCGACCTCTCAGAGACATTTTGGTTTTCCAAATCTTGGAGATGTCATGGCCAGATGCATCTACCAAAGCAGCAGCCATTTCATTGCCAATAGTCATTTTCAGAAGAGGCAACACAACTATGTAGCAGTAGTCACCATAGAGAGAAAAATATGTGGATGAAAGTTATTTCAGGAATAATTCATATAACAAAGGGAAATAGGCCTGTAAGGGGTGACAATCACCAAAGAACCTAGAAGTTGATGTTACCATATAACATGTAGTTATATTAGTACCTACTTGCTATTGACTGGTTCCCCCAATTTCTTCATGGCAGTTGTTTAGTTGCACAGTCTGCCTATACATCTAAAAGAAGCACTTGGCTCCAAAAGAGAATATGGGCAATTCTGGATGAGGCTTTTAGTTGCCTGCTGAAATAGGGAGGTGACAGTTACCTTGACAGGATTATGCTTGAATAGTCTCTCAATTTGCCAATCCTGGAGTGCTGCATGATGTACTGAGATGCTCTAGGAAAATAAAGGAATCGTCAAAAGTATTATGATTGAAGATGAAGATTGCGGGGAAGAGCTCATGATCAGGCTTACCATGTGACAATAAGATCAAATATCAGTCTTTCTCCTCTGTTATTACATTAACAGAATGCTGGCCAGTGGTAATTTTTAAAGTGACCCAAATCTATTAGGGAAAAATGGACCAGAAAATAATTTGTTGGTTGAGGTTAGGAATTCTGTAAGTATCTTGTGAATGAAATCATTGAGATCCACTTGGCATTGAAAAATAGCTGAATAAGTTAAAGTAGTGACTGAGTTCATGTCTTGTCAGATTGCCAGAGATAAGTTTGAAGTGCTAAGCCTTAAGGAAGTAGCAGACTGCTACTTTGCAACATTGGCTCTGTATTTTCAGACAACCCTTTGAGATAGGCTAGGTCAGAAAACATAACAAGGTTTTCATAAAAAAATTTTTTTTTACTGTTGTATGGAATAATAGAATCTTGAAAGGTTGTCATAGTATCCATCTTAGGCAAACGAAGTCAAGGTGGAACTATTTTGAGCTTCTTTCATGTCTTCCCCTTTCCTAGAACTGAGTTGTTGTTTACTTACTCTGAAATATTTCTTCATCAGTAGGAATTCCGTATTCTTTTATCCCTATAGTCTGAATTGCTACATTTCCTTGTTAGTGAGAGGCTTCAGCGAGATAACTGACAGTTGGGTCAGAGTGATAGAAATTCATGATTGAGAGAAAGACTCATTCAACCAGTTTCCGCCTTCTCTTTTCTTGAAAAGAGTATTAAGTAAGTGGTAGAGTTGAAATTGCAAAGGGTTCCGAAGGAACATATTGTCTGCACACATTTCATTTGGCACCAAAACTGCATTAGTGGATTACTTCTGTTGAGATGAAATAAAAGGAGCATGACTCTCTTAGTATTTCTTCATTTCTCAGCAACTTTCAGTACCATTGATGATGGTATATTTGAATTATCTCTGAGGGTTGAGAGAGGAAGAGTGGGAGTTTTGTACTGATTCTTCTTTGGTAAGCCCATCATAGATGTGCAATATCAAGGAAGCAAGAACTACACACACTTCAGTAAGTTATCTTTATTGCCAGCATTGGGTAAATACTGAATCTTGGAAACTTCAAGAGGAATTTCTGCGCCCCCCCTCCCCCCCCATTTTTACTGTGTTAATGTAGACAATCTCTGATTTGAAATACTTCTTTCATTTCTTGTCACATACACTGGGTTGGTTTGATATGCTGGTTTGATAAGCTTGGACTTGTTTCCTGTCTTTAAGTTATTTATGTCTTCCCAATATTTTCCCAACCTGTCCAGTCTCTCACACCCTATTTCCAAAGAGATGGTTCCAGTTGACAATGGTAGGTAGGATAGATTGAACCTGAGTTTTAATCTGTGTTCTACTATGTGGCCCAGTGCACTTCCTTGCTACTATCTAACATCTACAAGATCATTCAATGACTCAAATAATAGTCAACATCCTAAACCTGAACCAAATAGATGATGTTGGCATGGCTATTAGAGTCTGGCTGGGGAAGAATTTAAGTTCAATCCCAGCAAGAAACTTCTCAGTAGTTTCTGTTTTAAGAAGGCTTTTGCTTAATAAATTAAAGCTCACTCCCAGCAAGACAGAATAGCTTTTGTTTCAAAAGCCATCTTGATTTTCTCTGAAAAGAGTTGTACTTGCTTGTAGAGAAGTAGCTAGTAGCTAGTAACTTGGGAATCCTTATTCCAGTTTTAATGAACAGATTTTAACTGTAGTGAGGAGGGTTTTTCCATATCTCCATCTTGTACACCAATTACGACACTTTCTGGAATAAAAGGCTCCCCCCGGTAACATTCCTTAGTCATCTCTTGCTTGGACATATCCTAAAGTTCATGAACCCTTTTGAATTTTATATATTTCTGCATAAATATGAAAATGTGACTTGTTCTCCATAGAAATGCTAAAACCAGATAAAAGAGAACTCAATTAAACAAATCAAAAATATTATACAGTAAAACCTCTGAAAGTTGCCCACCCAAGGGACTGAATGAAAGTGGTCAACATTTGGAGGTGATCAACCTACGGAACAATGTACTGATGTACCCATGCCTCATTTTATTGTACAGCTTTTATTAGAGAATGTCATACAGAAACACATAGTGAAAACAGGAAAATCATTCATACAATAACTTTTGGAATATCTGCAATTTCTGCGTCCTCCACACTTAATTTACTTAAGTTAGGATTGGGGTTAGGATTTTGCTTCTTCAGATGGACCATGGATTTGCGTTTTTAGCAATGACCCACTGCAGAAGCTGGGCTGGGTAGTGGATTTTGCATGTTTTGATTATGCCTTGGTCGAGAGGTTGAATTTTTGATGTAGTTGTTTGGAGGCAAAAATTGTAGTTTCATATTTGTAAGATGATTCACTTGGGGTATTGTCCATTACAAGGAGAATGGACTGTTTCTTCTTCTTTATTTCTCTTATCTATTCTTCTTATCTTATACACTCCTCAAATAGGGCACCAGTCATCTATCCAGATTTGTTAGATTTCCAGGTGATGGGAAGATTTTTGAGCTGTAGGTTCTTGAATGAGCGTGGCTTTGCCAATTTACCAATCACCAAGGTTTTTAGCTACCCTCTGGTTAAACTAGTGCACAGCAGAACTGTGAAACGGTCTTTAGAAAGTTTTCCATTTGTCACCTCTCATAACAAGGGCCCTGTCAGGCATCGCCTTGAAAAAGAGCCTACACTCATCAGAGTTAAAGATACCATCTTTACTGTGAATCAAAGTCAAAAATATTGTATTCTTTGATATTCTTCTTGAAAGAAATTCATTGCTCCAATTCTGCATTTCACTTTTCTTGCCCTTGGTGCAGACTGGACTCAACTTGACTCAACTGGTCAAGTTATAGACAATAAATGAATACCATGTGTCAAGGTCCAGTCGGTCAAGGTAGAAATTACAGAGGTGGTCAGTATAGAGAGGTTGGCTTTGTATTGTGTACATGTAGTGTATGTCCGGTCTATGAAAATTAGGTCAACTTAGGGAGGTGGTTAATTATGGAAGTTTTACTGTACTTGTTCATTTATTTATTATCAGGTACAAATAAACAGGACCCTGCCTATCCAGGCCTTTGGACTGTACTTGATTGGTAGATAACAATGCTAAATCCAGTCTAATCATCTGGCTGTGTGACAAACCATAACAAGAACAAGAACAATTTACTTCTCAGTGTATTTCAAGCCAACTTTAAACCTTCATGTTTTAGGTTTTAATCTAAAAAGATTACCTATTCTGTTCACCCAATATCTGGTAAAAAGAGAGAGAGTAGTCTAAAAAGGCTTACAAAAGCAAGTCTTCTCCATTGCTGCCCCACTTCTGTGCTGCATATTTACCCAGAAATCCAAATGGCTCCTACCTTTGGTTTTCAGAAAAGCATTAAAACCTGGCTTTTTTATTGTACTCCGCTTAGAGTGACAAATGTGAGATGGATGGCTTTATAAATGTGATTGATTAGTTGATTGATTGATTGATATCAGTAGGCCTTGTGGATTGATTTGTTGAAATGTTGTTTCTCTGATACTAGATTTTCTTCTGGTATATTTTCTTTGGTATATTCTGGTAGTTTTTGATGTTGATCTGTGTTTTGATATGTTATTTTTAAATTTGATTTATGGATGCTAGAGATGAATGCCATACAGAGCTATCAGCAATTGAAGTAGTCTATAAGCTCAGCAAATAAATGATGATGTAAAGAAACCCTCAGGTAAAAACTAGAGTATTTCTGTTTAATGCACATAAAAGTTTTCCCAAGGAAACCTGTAGTCATAATAATCACTTCTTCACTTTCCTGTGCACCTGAGGGTCTGGTTTGTCATTACTTATCTTTGGATAATAGCTCTCTGAACTCCCTAGAGTTTGAATTTGTTTATTTCAAATAGGCAGGCCAATTTTTCAGAACTCAGTTGTCATCAGACTATTCTGTTAACTGGCTTAAGTGCTAATTGCCTCAGTCTCACAAGTTTGCAATATTTTGTATGATCTCATTGAAATTGTTCCAGGACTTCATATGGAAATCTTGCAGAATCTCACAGAATCTCACAAGATCTAATGCATAGCTGGATAACTACGGTATGCCAATGTACATTTCTCTAGCCCTTAATTTGACAGATATATGTGCTGATGTCAGTTGGGTTACTCTGATGACCAAGCTCTAACCTGCCACAGTAACAGGATTGGCAAATACCAAATTCTTTACGGATTTAATGGGGATAAATTATGGAAAGTGATTGGTGTTTTGTTTTCCGTCCTCCCAAATGTCACCACCTGCTGGGAAAAATGTCCACCAGCCACTTGCTTAAGGTGGGAAGAGGCTGAGGCTAGAACTGTGGTGAAGGTGAGCTTTTTAGACACATAGACTGGCAAATTTAACCACCTGTCAAAACTTGGTCTGATTTTGCAAATATATATACCCGTGATGGTGAACCTATGCCACGCATGCCAGAAGTGACACACAGAGCCATCTCTCCGGGCACGCCAGCTGTTGCCTGTTGCTCTTCCGGGTTCTGGTGCATGCGGGAGCGCCGGAAACTGGAAGAGCAGCTCCCCAAAGCGCATGTGCATGCCAGCCATCTGGTCTTTGTGCACGCATGTGCGTTAGAAACTGGAAGACCAGGTGGCCAGCATGCATGCGCGCGCTGGGTAACTAAGCTTCCAGAGCTCCTGCACGCATGCATCACGGAGCTACTCCTCTGGTTTCCGGCACGCACGCACTCCTTTTCGACACTCAGTGCTGAAAAGGTTAGCCATCACTGATATATACAGATACATACTGTCAAGGCTTTGAATAGATATGTACAAAGGGAATAGACATAGATTTAATGCAATTCTGGAGGATGAAAAGGGGAAATGGAAGAGAAGATCTTTTCAAAGCTCATGCTGAAACAGCTCATTCATTGGGGGGAGACTATCTTGTAAACTCTAGGGTAAAAAAACCTTTAGCGGTTATCCGAAATAATTAATGAAAATAATTGACATAGGAATGGATGATGAAATATCAGATAAAGCACTTTTAAGAGACAATACAATTTCTAGAAGCACCACTTGTATCCCACCTGAAAGTTCTTCTCTCCCCCACAAATTTTATCACATCTGCAGAATTGCATAGTCACTCAAGAGTTCCCTTTTGATGCAAACCAACTAACAAAGTCATTTTAAGGGTAGCTCCAGCAATACTCCAGCTGGAAAAGCTGTTAGGTGCCTAGGAGTTGGCTGGCAGCTTGTCTTGGGAGTAAATCCCTCTGAACAGAACATGGAGGAACTTAATTCTGACTGCTTTTGCCGGAGATACTACGTTTCTTCATTTGCTAATCTAGTGATCTCTGACAAATTGAAATGTTCTATAGCTTAGAAAGGAATAGAATCTGAAACAAATGAATTCATGTGTATGACTGTGTCTTAAGGGATATACGTAGTTTAAGAAAAAGACTTTCTTTGGAAATATTAACTCTAACAAAAGTGAAAACTGAAACAAATGGGAAAAGAAAAAATAGAGAGGTGAGATGAAAATAAAATAAATTGTACTGTAAGTCACTTTCTTTAAGTAAACAAAATCTTTCAAATCATTGACAGGGAAAGAAATCTTTCTGGAAGGGTGATTGCCGAGATGACAAAATGAGAATTAGAAAAGACAAGCTAAAAGGGGGAAATGCTGCTTTGTGGATTGAAAGAGTGAACAGAACTAGATACTGTTTACTCTTTACTAAAATATCCACTGGATTCCTGGATTCCAGCAACTTTGAGACCAAGATACTATGAATGGAGAGTTTCTCATTTACAAGAGATTCTGCATCCTCTTCCAAGGTTTTGTATATCACAATTAAAACCAGGTTTTTAAAAGAAAAGCGGCAAATGCAGTGACATTCCAGAAAAGAAAACTCTTTCATTTATCAGAAGCCAAGAAAACCAGAACCCACCCATCCCTTAGTGGCCAGGGATTTAAGTGAGCTGGGAAACTCCCTCCCATTTCACCCCATGCCCTTACTGCTTTCGAGTGACCAGTTGATCTATTTGGATGCTTGAGGCTAGTTTACTTAAACTGTCTCCCTAGGAAATCTGAATGATCTGACCCTCCTGGTCCTCTAAAAGGCTGTAAAAATCTGAGTTTTCCCAAAGGATTAGATCCGGATTGTTAGGAGCGGCTGATAGTGGAGAATTTGTGACTAAACATTAGGTATGGAGAGCCTTGGTATTTTTACTTAGTATTTATTGTGCTCATTAGTATTTCTCTTCATGTGGGTTTCATTATTTTGTGTTGTGAGCCCCGCCAGAGTTATTTGATTAAGGTAGGCAGCCATATACATAAATTGCATGTTTTTAAAAAGGCAGGTTGTGGAAAGGAAGAGCTGAATCACACGAAGCAGGATAGCACTCCCAGTGCACCAGAACAGCTCTCTCCTGCTCATTCTGCGCCCCTTCTTCTTGCCTATGACCCGTCCATAAGGCCGTTTGACCTGTTGGAAGAATGTGGGATGAAGCTTCTTGTAAGCAAGAAGCTTCTTGGAGAATTTTATCAAAGGGAGAGAGAACTGTCATTAGTAAGAAATATATATGTACTATTGCTGTGTCAAGAAAATGCTGATCCCATTTCTTAAGCACTTTTTCCTAAGCATTGTTTCAAAAGAATGGTATATCTGTGTTAATAAAGAGTCTAAATAACACCCCACATGGCATTGTGTGAGCAGTCTCCTCTATGGAAGCCAGCTGTCTAATTTATTGGCAACTTACCACAGACTGTCTATATTGATATAGTTCTAGGTGACCAGAGGCTAGAAGGCATGCCTTCAGCAACCTAAAGTGGCCATCGGAAGCTGGATGTCTGTGTCATTGCTAGAAGTGTCATAGGTCACAGCACGATTTGTGTTGGGAGAAAAGGGAAGACACTTCTTTTAAACTGGAACAGCTAAAACATCATTTAAGGTATCTCCTTTGGTGAATTGGGGATGAGATGATGATAGCATCATGATGAGGACATATTTTTTTTAGAAACAATTAGAAGGGTATCTTCATGTTGCAGTTGGAAGTGTGAGAGGACCCTGGGTGGAAATTACCAAACTCTTCTGAGAATTAGCAATTTTAAAAATTCATCTTAAAAATCCAGGTTTGCAAGCCCCATCTAGAGAAGTAGCGAGCATCCTGGTATCTGCAAACTTGGTATTGTTATTTCCAAATTTAAGGAGTTGTTTTTTATGTTTATACATATATATACCCATATATGTATTTGTACATATATAAAATTTATTGGCCACCCATCTTACCTTAGGGTAATCGGGTGGCTTACAATAATAAAAATTAAAAACTTTACAAAGATTAAAAAACATAAATAAAATGAAATACAGAGCCAAATATCATGGCCCAGTTAAAGACGAGGAGACGAAAGGTTGGGAGGGTTAGAGCCAACCTCTCTCCAGCAGGGCGGAAAGAGATGTTCCAAAGGGCAGGTGCCACAGCGGAGAAGGCCCTTCTCTGTACCCTACCAACTGGAATACTTGACCTGATGGGGCTCATAGCATGCCTCCTCTACAGAGTTGTTGGTTGAACAGAAAAAATTAAAGCTTCTATTCATATAAAATCTGTTTTTAATCATATTTAATATAATCTTGTCTTAATCAACATATGTATAATTATTTTAGCTTAGTTGCATGGTCCTGCACATGTGTTTTTACCTTTCATAAATGATTAAGTCAAAATCAGATCTTGATTAAACTTAAGCCTGGATTATATTTCTCCATCACTGCACATAAAGGAAAGAATGTGTCTGTTATTCGGAGACAGTTGCATAGCTGTTTCATTTATATGTCTGCAAATGTTCATTCTGGTTAGGACATTCAAACAGCAAAGCACAGAACAGAAAGTCGGGTCAACCAATCAGCATGCAGAACACACAACTTTGCACAGTTGGCATATGGTAAGTGTGCGCATCGGCTTGGATACGGCCTACAGCCATCTGCAATCTATGCGTACCTGTCATGCCCTTTGCAGCATAGGTATGTGGTGCTTCCTACATGTAGTTGTGGGCAACTCTAAAACAAGCGTTAGTAATTATAGTACTACTAGCTACAAATGCTAGGTATTTTGTTTGCAAAGATTCTTTTGATCTTCCATCATTACAGACATTACTTTGTTCTCTTCTGGGTGAAATCAGTGCATCAGTGAAAGCCAAGAACGTAATATTTGGTTCTGGTGATTCTGTGGAGATGATACCAAATAACATTAAATCAAGCTCAAGTTTTCTGGAATTGAAACATTATTTTCATTCAACAGGCTGAATTTCTGTCAACTGTTTGGCCCTTTTCCCTAGCATCTTTCAGCTTTTGCTTTTCAGATAAATAAACAGGTTTTTAAAAATATTTTTTTTCAGTTTTTGCAAAGCTTTCATATGATCACTGCTCAGTCACAGTTTATAGCCTGTTATCATCTGCTTGTAATGAAACAGACTGCTGTCTTTGTGTTTTTGCAATTTTGATTTCTCACTGAAAGTTTTTTCTTATATATAATCTCTGGAATGATAATAAAGGCAGCAGCATTATTTGTTTAGAGCTGCCATTCCCATTAAATGCTCAAAGGGCATTTACTTTAAGCACTTGTATTGAAAGAGTTTTGTTTAGCATTTGTTCTTCCTTGTTCTTATTCTTCAATAAGTAATGGAATGGCTTGTTAATGAGTTCTCCTTGATTTTGTTCCTGTATAATTTTTTCCATGTTTCAGTATTTCAGAGCAGCAAGATTACATGAGTTCTATGGTACTTGGAATAAACGTGTAGAGATGAACCTATCATTTGGAGAACATTTTCTGTTCAGAAATATCTATTTGAAATACTGAAATGTGGAAATGAGTTATAAATGTTCTTAATCTTGTTCCTCCTCAGTGTTTAAAAAATAACTGTAGACTATTAACATTTAAGATATGTAGGTAAGGTTCAAGCTGGGACGCGGTGGCTCAGTGGGTAAGACGTTGAGTTTGTCGATCGGAAAGGTCGGCAGTTTGGTGGTTCGAATCCCCTAGTTGCTTGTCCCAGCTTCTGCCAACCTAGCAGT
>JANHJO010008664.1:263742-274218 GCA_032468235.1 Pseudoxyrhopus heterurus | reverse complement strand
AAACCATGAACAACAGAGAAAACTGTTCAGTCGGTCGATTCTGAGCGAGAGAGAGGTTGCTGTTTTGCAGCAGAGTCTGCCTCCGCGATGGAAGGACGCTCTCCTTCAGGTGTTTTCTCTCTTAAGATTTCTTTGTCCTCAGGAAGTTTGGTTGTGAACCAAGGATTTGGTTGCGAACCGAGTCGAATATTTAGCTGATCTTTTGGTTGTGAACTGATTTGGTTGTGAACCAAAGCGGTTGTGAACCGAGGTTCACTGTACTGTGAGAAAAGTCTAAAACATCTGAATACTACATTTGAATAGTTTGGACTGGAGCCATAAGGCCATTGCTCCTTATTTCTTTTGTAATTGTTTCTTGACAAATGGAAAACCCCAAAGAGATGATAAAGTAAAAATTGCACATAGACAGAAAGCCCAATTCATGCGTGTGTGTGTGTGTGTGTGTGTGTGTGTGTGTATAGGCACAGAGTCACTTCCGCGGAGCAGGTTTGTAGTCTTCACCCTTTGAGATCATGCTACGGTTTTAAATAATTGCTTCATGCTGCCAAGGAAGTGCCTTTCCTTGTTGATAGCCAGGCCGCATCAGCATTTCCTGAAACCTGATTCATTCCATTGAGAGGCCAGAGCAAATGTTTTCCCTTTTAGTACCTAAATGAAACTTAAGGAAAAATTTCCTGCAAATTTATGTGCAGGTGAGCCTGGCTTTTCAGTTTCCTATGATATAGGCACAAAGTCCATTTAAGCCACCCTCATTACCTTTTAACTGTTCTGAATAAACAGCTTTTAGGGACTGTCATAGCTGGTGGAAAATACCTTTCTTTTCCGGATGTCATCATGTTGATGGTATTCATACTGCATTGTTACTGAAGCTCTAGAAATAGATTAAAGAGTTTAAAAAAATCAGCCTCATTCCAAATGTTAATATTTTATATTAACTACTACATGCATAAATGAAAACTGTAGAAATACAATTCTGAGTCAGAAAGTATAAAAAAAATTCAAAGTTAATTTTTAAAGCAGTGTATGTAAAACATTCAAAAACTGGACTAAAATTACTGAAATGTTGATGTTTTAAAAGGTATCATGGTTTAGTTACTATGCTTAAATCAAGTAATCTCTTCTACCTCCTTTTTTACTACATGGGGGAAATTAAAAGCCAGAGGCATATTTATAACTCTTAGAAATGAAACAATCCAAAAATAGGAACAGCTGGTTATAATTACCTCTCCATTTACTTGCCAAAGCATCTCACAGCACTGTTGAATGCCTTTTATGCTTTTCTTTACAGAGGGTACAATAGTATTTAATGCTATTATTTATTGAATGCTGCAAAGGCTGAAAAGAGACTGAATTGAAACGGTACCTATTTTTGTGCATGCTTAAATGCATGTGTGTATGTGTGTGTGTGCTCAGGAATGGGATTGGGGATCCTGGGAAATGTATCTTCCCTTATTCACTGAGATATTGAAATGCCTATAAAAGGGAGCCAAGCAGTTTTTCCACTGCAAGTGGGAGTACGAGACAGTGCCATCCTTTTGCTCTCTGATGACCTCCATAGTCAAATCTGATTGGCTAAACAATTATATGACCTTGCCTCACTGACTACGCTATTCCTGATGGCCTTGATGTGTCTCCTGAGAGAATGGCCTCCCTTACATTATAATTGTATAAAACGAATTGCCAAACCCTGTAACATAATGGACTACAGCAGCAAGTAAAAGGCAATGAGTTTTGTGGGAGTCATAGAGAACCTGAATATATGAACATTTTGGGCTACTTCCTTCAAAACAATTTCAGTCATAAACCTAATCCCACCCAAGTCTTTTTGACTTTAGTTCTAATCAATTTTTGTAAAAATAAGCAAAGCTTAGATTGTTAACAGCATTATTTTCATCTACTGGCTGAATTCTACATCATGGCAGCACTCCAGATAGGACCAGGTCATTCTTTCAATCCATCCAGTGCTCATCATGGAGGAGTACCCTTTGCTACTTTTTGTTATCAAAATGCTTTCTATCAGCCCTGGCAAAGAACGACTCCTCAGCCACCTTCTTCAAACAGAAAATTAAGCATGAATAATTGAAGAGATACTTTCAGAGTATTCTTTCCTTAACCATTATCATTTTTTAAACTAGGTAAAAGAAGTTGATGCACCAAGTAATACTTCTACAATGACTTTTAACACTTCTGTACCACCGCATGAGTATCTTATTCAGAATCTATCAGCCATTAAGGATTACAACATCAGTGTTTCTTGTATGAATGAAGTAGGATGGTCAAGTCTCAGCCCTTGGATTATGGCCAATACAACTGAAGGAGGTAAGAATTATCAACAAGGCAGCATGATCGTAGTGGACAAAGGAATGAAGGGATCATTCTCCAGAATATTTGCAGTAGGTCAGCTAAAATTTCTGATGCTCTATGGTTTAACAATAAGCTCCTTTCTTCCTTAAATTTGTGTACTGAAATAAAGGTAGGGGAAAACAAAAATAAATGTGTGAAATGAGATAGATGCATATTCCAGTTTGTACTACTACTGTTTGGCTAACCTGGCTTACTGGCCTGCTGGCCTGGTTACTGTTTGACTAACCTTGCTTACTGGACTACTCGCAGCCAGAGGCTGCTGACGGTGTGTGTGAGACCTTTGCTCCAGGACTTGTAGTAAACGTGGGGACATTTGGGGGCAAAGTTGGAGCAATAAAGGGGAGTTAGATCTGTTCTCTGGCTGTGTTGCTTTTGTGCCACGCCTCAGGTCATCACTATAACCCTTTAAAAAAAACTTTCTAAAATGAAAAGCACTAATAAAACTACGGACTCAGCAAGATAATGACCTAAAAGTAATTATTTTGTCATTTACTTGCTTTTCTTTTTGAATGATACATACTCCATTTCCCAGATCTTTAGTACAAATTGTTCTTAATGAAAATATATGTTATGATTCTGCTATTATTCATAGAATTATAATTTAGGGAGGATTGAACATATAGAAAGGGATGTAGGAAAATATTTATTTGTAAAAGGCAGCCTGCTAAAATCCCCCTCCCTCCTTGGTCTAGAGAACCAACCCAGTAAATATTGTTTTTATTCCTGTTGTTTGTTTTTTCTGTTTCCACCCAAAAGATTATTATTTTTTGTTTGTATCTGTATTCTGTTCTTAAGCTCCATCTGCTCCCCCTTTGAATGTCACAATCTCTATAAACGAATCCAGTTCTTCAGTAATGGTCAAGTGGATTAAGCCTCCTGCTTCACAGATGAATGGCAAACTACAGAGCTACAGGATCTCTCATGTATGGCAAACATCAGAACGATCTGTACGTATGAATTAATATTGATTAACTAGTCAACACTGGCTATCTGAAAGAAAGGAATTTTTTTTAACATGAACAACTGTCAGCCTTTTAGGTGGCATAAGAAATATCATGTTATGAATACAAGCTATTTTATCAGACTATATCCATCTAATTATGCCTTCTATCCTGTCATTAGCTACAGCTTTTCAAAATCTGAACCAAAGATTCTTTTTCCCTTCCCCTGCAGTTGATCTTAGCCAAAAATCCAAGAAGCAATCAGATGTGGATCACTTTACATGATCCCCATCTGAAAGAAAGCGTTACATGCTTTCTTATGTTTTGTGTCTCGTGCTGTATGATATAAAAGGAAATGATCAATCAGAAATTGTGTCAAGAACATAAACTATCCATTTCTCTCCTTCTGGTTACCCCCTTTTTGATTCTCTCTCTGCGATCCTCTTTCCACACAGAGCAAGATACCTTGAAAAGAACAGATAGCTCTTATATAGGGTAATCAGACTTCCTACAAAAGAACAACATGTCATCTTTTTTGTCCTCTTATCTCTGTCCAGCAGGCATGGCCTTAACATCAAATATTGTGCAGCTTCTTGAGTATCTCTTCCTGAGCTGTTTTTCTCCTTGGTGTAATGCTTCCCTAAGAAGTCCTAATTGCAAGTTAAGAAGCTCAGCTCTTTGACCTAATTACAACTACTCCTTGAGTTACAATGGCAATTGGGACTAGAATTGCTGTTGTTAAGGGATGTGGTTGTAAAACACAACACTGTGACTACATTCTTTAATGACAGCAATCCCAGCAGTGCTGGTTGCCATGATAACCCCAGGACACCTGGGTCATTAAGCAGGAAGAGATAGGAGTTCCAGATGAAGAACATGGGGAGGGTACAGAGGTGTCACAGGGCAGGTGCTAGGAAGTGCAGGCAGTAGAGTCCACAGGTGGGTCGGGAAGGGCGAGTGGAGATGCTGGGAAGCATGAGGAGGCTGACTAGGAGCTCGTAGTCTGTAGTGGGGCTCCTTGGGAGAAAATGTCTCGGGAATGATTACAGAAGTGACTTGAAAATTTCCCTCACAGCTTCCCCATTGACTTTGCTTGTGGGAAGCTGGCAGGTAAGATTGAAAATGGCAATCAGGTGGCCAGATCATGGTCATGTGACCATGGAGATACTACAACAGTTGCAATTTTGTGGATCAGTCCTAATTCCTCCTCATTCAATACCATCATAATTTTGAATAGTTGCCGAACAAGTAACTTGAGGACTAGCTATAATTGTTTATTACCATCCAGGAGGCTTGCCTGCTGCCACAAATTGACAAGACCTTAATTTGTTATATGATAAAGGCTTTTGCCTCTTAATTGCTCTAGCAGTTTCCTACAATTGAAAAATCAGTCTTATTGATGCTGGAAAAACTAATTTCATATACATGCTCGCCTAACTACTTTTTTTTTAAAGTCCTTTGAATTAAATTGGTCATACACGTTCCCCCTACTTGGACTCTATTTCCTGAAGCAAATTCTCATCCTTACAGGTAATCCTTGATTTACAACCACAATTGGGACTGGAACTTCCATCGCTAAGCGATGTAGTCATTAAGTGAGATATCACAATGCCATGCCCAATTCCACAATCTTTTTTGCTATGGTCGTTATGCAAAACACCATAGTCACTAAGTGAACCCAGCTTTCCTCATTGACCATGCTTGTCATAGACTGCCTGGGAAGATTACAAATAGTGATATATAACCTGAGAAACTGCAACCATCGTAAATATATGATGATTGCCCAGTTCCCAAATCACTATCACATGACCATAGGGAATGCTGTGATGGTCGTAAGTGTGAGGACTGCTCGTAAGTCACTTTTTTCTGTGCTATCGTAACTTTGAATTGTCACTAAATGAATAGTAGTAAATCAAGGACTACATGTATATCTTAGCCATCATAAAGGATATCACGGTGAATGATAGCTAATTTCTCTCATTTTATTTAGGTAGGCCTTGTTTTACAGGGAATTGTTTAGTATTACAGTAATCACATTAGATTAGTGCTGACCTCGCCTTTAACTGTAACTATAAACAGAAATGAATCTCTTTGCCATTGTGATTACAGTCACAAGATTGAGATTACATCTAAATTTCATCATGGTACACCTCACCTATTTATAGGCATTGTAGGAAAATTCTGCAATAATGAATTTCTTCCTCTAATAGCCTGGCTGGCCTATTCTGTTCCAGCTATGGCTTCCGAACTATCTTCAAAAGCAGCCCCATATATATCATAATGCAGTAATCCAGGCACAGGATGATAAGGGTTTAAGTCACTGTCTACTTCCAGATGTGTTTTGGTGTTGTGCTTTTCAAATAATGTTATTAAGCCAGTTGAACCTGAAGATGTTGCGTAGCTGGGAATCTTCCTCCAAAGACTCTTCATCTCTGAGTGTGGCCATCCCCAGTATTGTGCTAAATGCGTTATACAACAGAGATAAAACAGCTATGCTACAGAAATGAGGTTTTCTGGATAAGTAGGGAAAAAAATAACTAGTTTTTTTTTTAATTTCCATTTCTCTACCCCAGATGACTTTATTTATCTTAAAGTTACTTTTCTAATCCAAAAGTATAGCACAGAAGATACATCGTACATTCATCAACCTGGTATGAATATTTGCTCAGAGATTATCACACTGAGCTATTTAAATATGCTACATTTTCCATAGAAGATTATTTGTGTTTGTTTTCTATAAAACTTTAGCTTTCTGTTCCCTTTTTAAGTAGTTCATCTTAAGGATTTAGAAATCACCGCACAAAGATACCGAAATCAGCACAGTAGTGTTATGGTCTTCTGACTAGCACAGAGTAGAGACGCTAACTCAGCAACTTACATTACAGATGGTAAGCTAAAGGTTACTTCCTGATCCTCAGAAGAAGATATAAATCTGTGTGTCTAGCTTTCCCAATAACATATGCAATGCCAAAACTTTTTCATATATGGATTTATCTTTTAATACAGTTCATCCCCAAATTCTTTTTTGCCTGATCAAAAGTTAGACATTAACTGGGAATCAAACTGGACTGGCAACTGAAACTGATTTGGGTGCTAGTGACAATTTAGTCTTCTCCATGACATTTAAATGCAAATAGAGAATTCTGGGCAACTGTGTGTCACTTGTTCCCTCTCTGAAGAGGCTTCCCCATTCTCCAGTTAATAGGACTCAGCCAGAAGTATCCAATGCACAGAATCCAATGTTTTTGTCAAAAAAATGAAAACAAGCATGTTGTTGTTACACTCATTCTGTCCTTTGCCTGTCCCTTGACCTTTTGTGGACACTTCTGTGCTCAGCCTGCTCTCCAGTGTAATAAAGTTACCTCTGTTCTTTGGTTTTCATCCTTATGTAAGAAGGTGAAGTCAGTGTAGGTGAAATATTTTTAAGTTTGCCTTTCCAAAGGTTTAGTTGGCGTTTAAGAAGAGGAAAAAAATGTATTAGGCAGAAAAATCTTAGATAAAATGGAGATGTATGCATTGTACATTTGTATATGTACTATTAACCTCAAAATTGTTAAGAGATTGGATATAACAGAATAACAAAGTTTGGAAGAGACTTTGGAGGTCTTCTAGTCCAATCCCTTGCTCAAGCAGGAAACCCTATGCCATTTCAGATAAATGGTTGTCCAATCTTTTCTTTAAAAACCTTCATGGTTTAAAGCAGCTCAGCTTTTCTCAGCCTTCAATGTGAAACTGGAAAAAAAAAGCTGCTGATTTAAGGAGTTAGCACTTAGGACTGTTAAAATAGTAGTACCTTCTTTCAGACGACTGTTGTGAAAGAACCTATGTGAGTTCTGAAGCACTTCCTCCAAATCATTTTTAAAGCATACACAATTCTTTCAGTTTCCCATTGTCTTCTGAGTAGATAGACACAGTTCCAGAGTTCTGAGCTGCAACCACTGTTTCTAAGAAAGAAACCAATCTCAAAGAAATTACGTAATTTACAGTGGGTTACAGTGACGTGTGAAGCCGGTCATAAAGGTCTTTACTGTAACCACAGTGGGATTTAGGTAAAATGAAAAAGTCTTCATGTCCATTCTAAATTTTAAAAAATAGAGTTGCCCACAGTCACCTTACAGGGGAGATGGATAGTATAAAAATTTAATAAATAAAATAGATAAAAAAACTATAACAAATTATTTGTAAAAAAAATGATCTATAGTGGATAATAAATACTTTATTTTGCACTCTTACAAAGGGATGTATCCTACTGAACATAGCAGAACTTAATTTTGAATAAATATTCAACATAAAAGGATATTTTATCACTGTATCTTATGAAGTTATTCTGAATGCAATTATTTAAGTTGACATAAACTACTTATTCCCATTTTGTCATATTTTTCCTGATAATCCCGGGCTGTCCTCTTTTTTTTTTACTTATTTTCCTTTTTGATATATCTTTGATAAATTATGTTATGTCTGGTGACCCTTATGACTTTTGCTGACCAGGACTGAATGACAGGCTGTTAAGGATCTGTTCAAAGATAAGGGATGAGATATGGATGAAGAGATTGTTTGCTACGTTTTACGAGAAGGTTGTTAAAGTTGTTAAAATTATTGAGACTTGTGATAAAGGGGAAGTCACAACATACCTTACTCCTTCCCCCTCCTATTTTCCCCACAATTTCCCCAACTCTGTTTGGGAGCTGAGGTGGGCTGAGAGAAAGAGACTCACCCAAGGTCATCCAGCCAGCTTTCATGCCTAAGACAGGACTGGAATTCACCGTCTCCTGGGTTTTAGTGTAGTAGCTTAATCATTAGACTAAACTGGCTTTTTAATTTTTTTGTACTTTGTATTCGTTTTTAATCTGTATAGCTGTAATCTTAAATAAAATTATTTATATAAAAAAAGAAAAAATATTTCTGACAAATTCATTTTCTCAGAGTTGCAGCCTTAGTCATTTTTTCTTAGTTCCTGTTTACAGAGATTTTTTTATACTGGCTTAAACAGTACCAGTTCTATCCCTCAACCATGTTATCATACTAAACTAGTCTGTAAGCTGCATTATGAATAACATAAAATGTGGAGGGTGGGGACTAGGTGACAATTTACTAGGAGGTGGTACCTACAAGTACTTTTTTTCCCCCAGTTCTTCAGCTGATACATAGGCTCTACTGGAAATTTACAGTTTATTATGACTGCAAGTAGATGAAATCTCCAAATACTCATTTCATCACAAAAGGCATTCCATCAGACAGACAAAAGCTATAACTTAAATATTTCTTTGATTCTATTGAAACCACAAATTTAGTAGGTAGTATTTGTTGAAATAATATTTTCATTGACTATATACAGTATTAATCTTTTTGAGATTTTCAGGTCATTAGTGTTGTGGCCCGTCGGCTGCCAGCAGAGCTAGCAACAGAGTCAGATGAGGAGGAGGTTGAAGGGGAGCCTGGACCAGCTTCGGAGCCTTTTTCAAGGCTCTGATGCGGAAGTAGAATCAGAGGCAGATGCAGAACTGGGGTCTTCTGTCCGTCCCCAGGTGGAGAGGTAGCTGTCTTCAGAGCCTGAGCTGAGTGATAGGGAGGAACAGATGGGGGCCATCCCAGATGCGCGTATGCCTAGAGAGGAGAGGAGAGCAATGGAAGGCAATAAGCTGGCCCTCAGGGAAAAGAAGTCGTAGACGCTAGACAGCCCCTCCCTGGCTGGGAAATAAATAGTAGGGTTTTGGGAATGGCCTGTTGTCGTCAATCAAGTCGAATTCCTTTGCCAGAACCAGGTTTGTCTGGACTTAATTGCTCTGTATTTGAGGTGCCAACAGAGTCTCCCTACTGGGAAATAATACAGTAGGTAGTGAATTTGCCTCAGCCAATGTGAACAGGGACTGTTTCTGCTTGGCCTAATCATTGAAGGACGTTTTATTTTGAATTCTCATGTGAATAGATACTGTTCATGCCCTGTTTCAGAAGGGGAAAAGACTTTTATTTGTGATTAATTATTTTTGGTTTGGTCTATCCAATGTGAATAAAGACTGTTTCTACCCTGTTTTAAAAGAGGGTTTGTTTTACTCATGAGTAAGGGGTTTCTCATTGCTTGTGAAGGCTGGGTCAGAACAATTAGTAAGTATTCTTGCCAATTTCATCTTATCCATGTGTAGATAGGAGTAAATCCTATTTTGCTCACTTGGACTTTTTCTCAAGTAAGCAGGCAGAGATTGCACGCTATTCCAGGAGGTTAATCAAACAATTGTTGGCAAATATTGTTATTATGATAGTCTTAGGACTCCCCACAGATTTGCCTGCCCAATTTCTTTTTTTTTTCTTGTTTTCTATTTTGTAGAAATTCTTTTACTTTTTGCTTCTTTTTAAAACAATACAGCAAGGATCAGTTTAAATGACACATCAGTTCTAAACCATCAGGGATTACACAATTAGCATGATGGAAGCAAACAAGAGATTTTCTGTTTTTGTAATAGGCAGGGAAGAAGACTGAGCATGGAAATATAAAAAAGATCTATTGTACAAACTGCTTCCTACAATGTGCTTTGTTTGTTTTTGTGTCAAGTTACACTTTCTTACTATTTTGTCTGCCAGTCAGATGACAGATTTGTAATGAGTTAATCTGATCGTCCACAGCTGTTTATTGTTTACAATGGGGGAAAATTCAGCATGGGTTCCAAACAGCAGTGAAATGGATTTAAATAACTTATTGTAAACTTTTTAATTGTTCCTATCTAGTACTTGAAGTACTATAGTTACCAAGATAGTTACTGTACATGAATATATAGTTATTGTGCTAGTATTAGCAAGTATCTGTTAAGCTTATTTGTAAGCAAATAAAGGCAAAAGTTTATTTGCAAATCTGTCAGGTACCTATGAAGCTTGTCCACTAGATAGAATAAAAATTATTTTTCTCTTCACAGAAGAATCACTCTTTTTCTACCAGTAAAGATACGAATGTCATCCATATTCCATTTGTGGCCACAAATGTCACCTGCATAGTGCAAGTAGCTGCTGTCACTAATGGTGGAGTTGGGCCTTTCAGCGACCCTGTAGCAATGTTCATTCCAAGCAATGGTAAGTCAGATTAATACAGTGATATGAGTTAACTGCCAACAAAAGTGCGTATAGTCAAGGCTATGGTTTTCCCAGTTGCAATGTATGGCTGTGAAAGTTGGACCATAAG
>JANHJO010008664.1:237000-253013 GCA_032468235.1 Pseudoxyrhopus heterurus | reverse complement strand
TAGGTTGTTGAGCCAGGCTCGACACACAAACTGCCTCATCTATCTTATATAGAAAGAGATGTGCAGCCATCACCCACATATTGTGACAAATCAGTCTACATTCCTCAGCCCATAGCTAGGGGGGAGTTTGTAATTGACTGGTAGCAGTTTTACAATTTTATAAAGATAGGGCTATATATACAACATAATGCAGAGGCCTAAATGAGACACAACCAGAGGATGATTAATTATGGCCAGACTGTGGCCCGCTAGCGGCCAGTGGAGCTGGCAGCAGACTCAGACAGTGAGGAGGTTGGGGAGGAACATGGGCCAGTCCTGGAGTCTGGGGAACGCTCTGACAAGTGCTCTGCGTCGGAGGCAGACATGGGGCCAGGGCCATCTGACAGTTATCAGCTGCCTTCGGAGTCAGAGATCAGTGGGGCAGAAGAGCAGCTGGAGTCTGTTCCCAATGTGCGCATGCGCAGAGCTGCCAGGAGAAGGGAACAGTTAAGGAACAAGAGTCGACTCAGGAGTAAAGGCACCGGTGGACGGTGAATGGCCCCTCCCATAGAGAATAAAGAGGAGCGAAAGGGGGGGGGTGTTTGCAGGAGACACCTTTATTAATATGGAGCAGCTTCATATGGAGAATGCTCAGCTCACTCAACAGGTGGCTATACTGGCAGCCCAGGTGGCTCAGCTCCAAGCTCACACTTTTTCTCCATAACGGCTATCTGAAAAACTTCATATTCCGACACACAGCACCCAAACCACAACACACCGCACAGCCAACCACCACAAAAACTAATCCTACTGTACACAAAAGGGGTGTCAGAAATGACAGCCAGAATTCTCCAACCTCTAGGAATAGCAATAGCCACAAACCCACAGCCACACTCCACCAGGAATTATTAGTGCAAGGGTGGAGCCTTACTGATTGTTGGAGGGCCATTGGCTGGAACATTTGTTAAGAGAAATAAAAACTCTCTAGATGCCTGCCTTGCCTTGACCACCTGGGTCATAACAAAAACATATCAATTAAAAACCAGGATCCATGAACACTGGCTGGCAGTCAAACGCCATGATCCCAAATCCTTAATCTCAACCCACACTGATACCAAACAGGACCAGTTCAATTGGAGCCACACTACCACCCCTCCACGCTTGTGAGTTCATCGAAGCCTGTCATTCCACAAGCAATTCTAGCAATCCTCACCTGACGTAACCTCCCCATCACAAGACCCCCCATAAGACTCTCACTTGACATACCCAAATCTGACCCGTCACAAGATACTGACTTGTGGACCCTGACCTGCTATGACCTCACCATCACAACACCTGTTGACTACATGAAGCCCTTATAAACAGAGGAACACTAATACTGACATCCCCTAAACTCCACTGAAGATGTTCCCTAGCCTGGTAACAAAACGTTCGGAAACCAACTTTCATCCTCAAAATTGTAGCTATCAGATGAAGCTAATACAAGTAACTTGGAGCCACTAAGGTCCCTGTGGATTGATTTTAATCATAATGTTGGATCAAAATACATGCTTAGATTGTAAAGTTGATTCATTATGCCTCGTTAGACAACTTGGTTCTTTCCAGACATTTTCAGAATTGTTTTTCTAGAGTTATTGCTAGAGTTGATGGGAGTCTGAAAGATACCAGATTATATACTCCCAATTTAGCAGGAATGGAAACCTACCTAGAACAAACCATAATTAGTCCATTATGATTGTTTGGTCCTAGTTCAAAGTAGTCATAGCCTTATGTATCATATATTGCCTGGAGCTTCCCAGCTACAAATCCCCATCATCTTGGCTAGGAAGTGAGTGTTAGCCTCTGGATATAGTTATGTTTTAAATATTTTTGCCTGGCATTTTGAACACGGGGTTGCCTTGTTTCAAGCAAAAGGCACTGTTGTTTTCCTGACCTTTGTGTTGTGTTTACTGGAATCATGCTGCACATGCCACAGTCCCCTTGCCAGAAAGGAACTTGGCATTTCCTCCAACCAAAGCCTGACAGTATCGTCATCCAGTTAGGGACTCTATGCCAGTTTTCATTTCCTGTAATTGAAAAGCCTATGGTAATTTCTACTGTCATGCATGGAGTAGATATTGTTCTTGCACCAGAGAGAGTACACAGAGGTTTTAATTGTTGGGAAAGCAATGCTTTTTGTATACTTTATGACAAAAGCAATTGCTTCATTTTAACCCATTCTTCAAACAAAGATATTGTAAAATCGGACCACACATTATAGAGCTTCAGCATGTGAATCTGCCTAAATAGCAGATTAATGGAAAATGACATTTTCATACATAATTGGGGTTTTCTCAAAGAGAAGCTTTTTTTATTAGCTGCTGTGTAGGAATGAAAACTAGACAATATTCCTCCAATTTTGTCATCCATTATATCTTTCAAAACAGCAGCATTTCTGAACTAATTGAAAAATAGATTTTTTTTTTATCATACAAGAAATGTAAGAACTGCTCTAAATATATTTTACTTTACTTAATCAAAATGCATATACTTATTTTTGCCGTAAAAGCAGTGATGAGCAATCTTTTTCCTTGGTATATGGCAGTGGCAAAGAAACTTCTTCAGAAAAGCTTAGGCCTGAATTTTCTGCCTTTTAACATTTAAAAAAAAACAAATTAGGAACATTGTTTCTAAGTGAAGATTTCGGTAACAAAATATAATTTGCCATTTCCTTCTAATATTTTTCTTTGATTTCCTATCTAAAGATGTTCTGATGGACTCCTGTCCAAAGTATTAAAATAATCTGATCCTCTTTAAATTTTTAAAGATAATACAAGTTCAGATACCTCCTGCTGTCTGCTGTGACACTTAAAACAAGCAGTAATCTGGATGTATTAAGAAATAAAAATATCATATGGCCATAATCCAGTCGATTAATGCTAAAGTTTGACAAGGTAATTTCAGAGGGAAGGCAAGAGTTACAAAATTCGGAATTGAGTTCATTCCTAGAATAAATAAGTAATATTTCTTTTTAAAGTGAAGGTTCTTATGTTAAGCATAGTAATAAAGTTTATCTAATAATCTGGAGATTACCAGTAATATTTCTTCCAAAGTGAATCACCCTTATGACAGAAAATCTTTACTTCCTGTCTTCTTTCACTAATAATGAGAAAACATTTAAACTTTGATGAATTATTTATTTTTGTTGTATCAGTTAGACTTGATTATATTTTATTGAATTTTTCTTTAATTTTTGTTGCTATATGTCATCTTGAGTTAAATAGCATCCCCTAGTTGGGCATTTGGGTAGGTAGAATCTGGTTTTCTTTCTCTGTCTCTCTTTTTCTCTCTCATATTAATATATCAATTTACGTAGCAACCCAATTCACAACTACAAATCTGGGCTTTGCATATAGGATTAAAACCAAAGAAAAAAAATGAAACAATAACTCAAATCTTTAAAAGCATAGCATCCTATTGACAAGCTCATCCAACCTCCAGACCCAATAATCAAAGGAATATCCAGATCTTCAGGAATTTACCCAGTGCTAGCAGGACCAGTTAGTGTTTTCACTAGGAAGCCATCATAGCTACTATGGGAAGTGGGGGGGGGGGGAATGACTAGTTTTGAATTCTTACCAAGAAAAATGATAGATATTTCCTTGTAGTCACCATGCAATAAGAGCAACTCAAAGACGACTTTACCTGCTTTTCCCCGCCATGTTGACTATCTTGCTCATAGTGCAATCAGTCAATGAATTACTATAATCGCAACATATTTACATATGAAATCACTTTGATATTTCTTTAGACATTTTAGCCTAATCTTTCTCAATCTATCTGGAAGGGTTATGCATTTATCAGAAGTATGTGTATTCCAAGTTAAATCAACATGGATACACTGCCTCTCATGCTAGTAGTAGTATATTAAATAAGGTATCTTTATATTCTAGCCAGCCCTGTTTTATTTGTCTTAAATCGTAAGTGTATTAGACTTATTTTTTCATTTGTTATTTAGTATGATGATTAATCAATATCATATATTAAGAAAAATGTGCATCTTATTCTTTTCCCAGTATGTTCCACTGCAAATTTTATTGAAGTTTATGATCCATATTGCTCTAGGAATGGAATACCTCAGTAGCAAACATTTCCTCCACAGGGACCTGGCTGCCCGAAATTGCATGTGAGTTCTGTAGTATTTTCTTTTCTATTCAGAATTCAGATTGATTTTCAGTCAGAAATCTTAAAGTGGAAAACAACATTTGGGGATGAAAATCTAGTAAATATAACTGTAAGAAGAAATCAAGGAAAAGTGTTTTTCAGATTATTTACTACATTTTGAATGTTTGAAAATTTAATGTAGAGTAGCTACACAATGTAATTCTGTTGAGATTCTTATACTTCAAACTCCAATCCCCGAGAGTACTTTATTCATGATAGAGGAATTCCTTATACAGCATTAGGCAAAAAAATATAGAAAGTGTATTGCAGGGATTCTGATGTAATGAAGGGAGGGGTGCTTTAATCTTAGTGCACCATTTTCCCAACCTTTTTTCTCTGAATCTTGGGAAATAAATATTAATGAATATAACCCAGGGGTGTCAAACTCGTGTCGTCACAGCGGCATCACATGACATATCGGGACTTTTTTCCCCTTCACTAAACCAGGCAGGGGCAGGGGCAGCATGTGACACATCCAGCCTGCGGGCCGTGAGTTTGATACCCCTGATATAACCTCTTGGAAAATAACAGAAGAAGAAACTGAAGTGAAAGAATCAAAGCCACACACAAGATGCCATTTGTACATAAAACATACAGCAATAATATTTGTGAAAAGGATTTCTGGTTTGCTATTCAGTCATCTTGACTCCACCCTGATAAAAGGGATTACAGGATTGTAAAAAGAAAAAAAATGATTTCAAACTGGACATAGCTAGCAGAGAAAGAATAGAACTATTTCCCATGTCCTCAGAAGCATTCATTCTGCTTTACATTTAAAAGTATGAATTATTCTGTGACCCATTCAAGTGTATTATACCTTAAGAAGGAAATGATTTGGAATAAATTCAGAGAAAGACAGAAAATATTAAGATATGAAAAACAAGGCCTATGAATTGGCCTGAAATGAATAGTAGATAAAAGACAAGAGGTTATGATAGCAACTTTCAGATACTTGAGAGAGACACAGAAGAGATCGAAAAGTTGTTTTCTTACCCAGAAGAACAGGGCTTGATTTAATACATTTTAAGTTACAGAAGGAGACATACAGTAACAGATAACTATTAAAACAAAGATATTGACAATTATTTAGAATGGTGGTGAACTCTCTCGATGAGATTTTCAAGTAGCAGCTAGATAACATTTTCCAGTACAGCAGAATCCTGTAGTCTTGGTTTCATACACTGATCAAGGGAATGGATCAGTTGACTACAAGGTTACTACTAGTTCTGTGATTGTATAAAGCAATAGTAGAGAGGGAAGGCAATTTAAGCATCCTTTCCCCCCTGCTGCTTCTGTCCTTCCTGTCATAAGCGTAGGGCTCTGGAGACTGAAGCAAAGATCATTAGATGCTGATTGATTAAACTGTTCTGATTTAGGCCTTCCCATTTTCTCTGTTGTGTATTCCACAGCCTGTGCTTTTAATCATAATAACCTTCCATGGAAAATGGAGAACAGCAGTGACAATTAAATATAAGAGTGAGCAAGGACTGAACAGCATGCTCCATGCAGTTTTGTAAAAAACCCACCATTTGTTTTTTTAATTTGAGGAACCTTCCATACTTTCAAATAATAGATGGTAAAGTAAACTGCAATTCTGAAAACAGCTATTTGTATCAGGAGCAGAAAAAATATATTTATCCTATTATATGCCCATTCTTTATGGTATTATCTCCATATTTTATAATATGCATATCAAAATCAGAAACAAGTATAAAGGGGATGGAGCTACAAAAACCACTCTCTGAGATTCCTCAATAATTATAAGGACAACCAGATAATTTTACATTCTGCTTACCTCAGTCCCTTCTCTCCTTTTGTTATTACCTTTCAATGATCAACTAGGAGGTAGGGGACAATGGAAGAATTTTTGTTCTTTATTGACCTTAAGCTACTGTAGAAGCTCTTTACCTGAAGAACGGGGAAATTGCTTCGAAGTTGTAATACATTCCGTATCATCCTTAGATCATATGTGTCAGAATCAGAAACAGCTTTAATTTGGATTTGGGGGGGCTGGAGTCTCGATAGATTGTGTGCCATCAAATCAATATTGACTCTTAGCAACCACTTAGATCAGGGGCCTCCAACCTTGGCAACTTTAAGACTTGTGGACTTCAGCTTTGCTGGCTGAGGAATTCTGGGAGTTGAAGTCCACAAGTCTTAAAGTTGCCAAGGTTGGAGACCCCTGACTTAGATAGTTCTTCTCCAGAGAGAGAGAGATTATGTTAGGAAAATCATTTTGATTCATATCATCTCTTTCCCAAAGTATACACACATATGAAGTAATGCTACATCTTTGAGAGGCTTCTTTCTTGTATTATGAATTCATATTAACTGGCATACATTAATGGACAGGTTGCGGGATGACATGACAGTGTGTGTAGCAGACTTTGGTTTATCCAAGAAAATTTATAGTGGAGATTATTACCGGCAAGGGCGTATTGCAAAGATGCCTGTTAAATGGATTGCTATAGAAAGTCTTGCTGATCGAGTCTACACAACGAAAAGTGATGTGGTAAGTAAATGAGGAGATGGTGTTCCAATTTAAGAGTTAAGTCTGGCTCCAGGAGGAAAAATCGTCAATTTGGATTGACAGAATTCTTATTATAATATAAGAAATATACTACTGTATAATTGTGCCCCTGTTTTTCACACAGCAGTATTTATACAGAGTAAGCTGGTTTGAGAATAAAGGCTTATTCCTATGATATTTATATTTGACCTGTTCATTTTAATAACACATAAATTATTCAAAAACTTTCTGCAGACAACTCTGCCCTAATATACAGTACATCTCTTTCTTCAGATTTTACAAAATATTTTATTTGTTACTCTGAATCTTCCTTCAGTTTTCTAACAAGGATTAGTTATTTAACATTATCATGTTAAAGAAAAAAAGTTCAAACTAGTTTACTTTTGAATAATACTAGCATGCCTTTTTTTAAAAAAAAGGTGTGATGAAGCATAGTGAGTAATTGTTTGATAATACAGTATCAATGTGTCAAGCTGTTAATACAAGACATAATTACAGTACAGAAAAAATGGGCATCCTATCCCTAAGCTTATTTGTCAAATAAAGCTAGGGGTGCAGCTCCCTCTACTGAAAGAGAGAATATGTGTCAGACAAGTTCTAGAGCCATTAATTGTCCTTTTCTATCATGCTTTTGTAGGTGCAAGTTACCAGCAAAGTTAGGTTAAAGAACAAGCCTGTCACATCCAAAATTATTCCTATTGACTCCTTTAAAACGTGGTAAACATAGTCTAGATATCTGTAAGAAGAAATTAAAAAAAAAGTGGCCAGCTCTACTTTTTTAAACAGTTCCAACTAGCAGTGGTTCTCTATTTCCGAGCCTCATTAACTGAAAAACTTTCAGTCTCAGATGCCAGAAATTAAATTGGTATGTTTCTGCATATTAACATTCTACTTCTAGTGTTAAAGTGTACTTTCTGTCAAAGAATTATTAGTTAGAATTACAATCCTAAAACATTAGAAACTGAAAATAAATGTTTTGGTCAGTTTCAATATTTACTATTCACTCTTTTTATGTAATAAAAAAATGTAATTTGCAATCAGGTGAAGTTACTGGGAATACAATATCACCAATATGATTTTCAATAATGCATCAGAAAACGCAGCATAGTTCCTTTTAATGGACAAAAAACGACCTCAGTATGTTTGGTGGGACTTATTCCTCAAAAAGTGTCCATCGACAATTATGGATATCATTAAATTAAGTTCTTCTAAAATGCTGTTTAAGTAAGTTATTCCTCTATTTTCTTTTCCTGTAGTGGGCGTTTGGTGTTACAATGTGGGAGATAGCAACTCGAGGAATGACTCCATACCCAGGAGTGCAGAACCACGAAATCTATGATTACCTACTTCATGGGCATAGACTAAAGCAGCCAGAGGGCTGTTTAGATGATTTGTAAGTATTTTGTAATTGTGATAATAACAAAGCATAATTGTAGTGATTAAATACATGGCTTGCTTATTTGCAGCTTGGAAATATGGAAACCAAGAGGTGGTTTTTCTTTGCTTTAATAGGCTGTTTTTGCTAATGCCTTTGGATTATAAACAATTGCTATGATAAAGTAAAAACTAAAATTCTCTAATTGCAGCCACTATGTTAAAGGAGGGCTGGGTTTGAGAAGCTGGTCTCCTTGCAAGATTCCTGACTAGATTCTCTTTTTTGCAACTCACTTTAAACAAACCTGGTGTTGCACCTTCACCTAGTTCAGCGCACTAATAGTAAAAATCCACAGCAAAAACAAATCAGGGTGAAGATCTAAAAGCACAAACATGATTAAAGACAAACCAAAATCCTTCATTGCTTGGTATTATAGAGTTGCCTGTGGCATGATGGGTGGCAAATAAATTTAATAAATAAAGAAATAGATTACAGGGATAACATATGTTCTCAGGCCAGCCTTTCTAGAGACAGCATTCAACAAATGGGGCGTCAAACTCTTCCTCCCATAGTTGCCTGCTTCATCTCATCCAGCAATGATACCTGGATTATGACCATAAGGTTAACAGGCTATATGGGAAGAAATGCCCCAAATTATTTGAATATCAGCTTTCGATTGGGCCTAAAAACTGACAGCTAATGTAGATAACAAAGCAGTTGTTGTGCTCAGCCCATGGATTTCTAGCTCCTGTATTTTGGGTTAACCATATTTACAATTTACAAATTGTTTTTAAAGGCAGTTCTTGCATATAACTCATTGCGATATGCTGAACTGATTTAATATTTTTAAAATTAGGCAAGGAAGCTATGATTCAAAATAAGCCAGGTTTGTCACTATTGACATGTTCAATTTGAAATGGATCAAAACAAATTTTTGTTATCCATTCAATTGCAATACATTACTCCCAAAGATAGTTTATTTGTCCTCAGAGGATTAACTTTGTTGCCTTTCTATTTTTAACAATACCGGGTACCCTAACACAGAATCAACCCAACGTTTATAGGACGTTCACAAATGAGTGTCTGCCTTTCTTTTCCCTTAATAATTACTCAGCTTCCTTCTTCATGGCATATTTCTCATCATTTTCAGATATGAAATCATGTATTCCTGTTGGAGGGCAGATCCTGTGGATCGACCGACCTTCTCAGAACTTAAGCTTCACCTGGAGAAAATATTGGAAAGCTTACCTGCTTTGAGTGAACCAAGCAGTGTAATTTATATCAACACAAACTTGCAGGAAGAGAATGCAAAAGAGCTAATGGAAGATGATGAGTTTCCCCAAATAGACACAGTCCTTGATCCAAATGAAATCATACAAGCTTGTTCCCAGAGACCGGAGCCTACAATAGTCACTGTGGATATCCACGAAAGCAGTGGAACGGGGTATAGATACATTTTAAGTGGAGTCAGTGACGAGCACCAGGCCAATCTGGTAAGGACAGAGGAGGAAGGTATGTCATTGCTTCAGCCCACTCACTTGCAGAATGGGAGGCAATGGTCTCAAGCCAGCACACTCCCTGTAGGAAGTGCATTGGCTAATGAACTGCTGTTTGCAGATGATTCTTTGGAGGAGTCTGAAATTCTCCTGTGAAGAAAAACTAGCATTCTCTAATGAATTGCAGATCAGAGAAACTTCTGAGCTAGAAGTGCTCTGGATTGCTATTGGACGTTCTCATCACGGAAAGCCATTCCTGTGTAGCATGCTCTCCACTCTTTGTATAGCAGATAACTTTAGAAGAAACATTTGTATCTTTATAGAAATTATATTTTAATAAAGAAATGTGGTAATGGTCTGTTTTATTTATTTTGAACACAAGTTTAATATTTTTGGTCTCTTTCCTGTAACAGGTTCTGTCATGGATGGTTTGTCAATAGATTATCTTCTGGCTCCTTCTATGTTATAGTAGATATTGATAGATATTAACACATACACAAACACATATATGATACATACATACATACAATTTCTGACCATTTTTTTCCATTGAAAAATATGCCCATTCTCTTTTTGTCAGCACCTTACACAATACACACACCACACACACACACACACACACACACACAATTTCCTCCTGAAAACCCCTCCCAGAACTGCCAAGTCTGCCCTCTGTTATTCCCCATAGCGAAGAAGGCTTAGATGTCATTTGAGAGAAAGGAGCTTCCTGACTGTGGGTCAGGAGCTGAGAGAACAGTTCAGAGGGAGGATTAAATGTGTTCATTTGTGTTGCCACCTATTTCTGAATCTGTACACAATGCAAGTTTTTAAAAAGTATGATATCTAATTTGACTCTCTGTTCCTGCTTCTTGGAAAAGACAAGGAACATATTTTATTATAAAAATATTTCTGAGCTCACATCACATTCTATTTTGGATTTTTTCCTAAATATCTGGCCTACCCTTCCAGTAGAAAATTCAATATTTTGCACCATCCTGGAATGGAACTATTCCTAACACCAAGAATAAAGCAACACTTTTATCTTCTCAGTTAAACTAAAAATTGTAAAGGTTAAAACAAAGTCATGTGAAATGTTCTACCAGCCTTTCCAACAACTTTCCTGTGAAAGTTGGTGGTCATCAAGGCTCAACATTACCACCATTGCTGTTCATTCTCATCATGTAGTTGGGTTGGGTTCCGGCAGGCTTGGGCCCATTAACCTCACTTACTAGAAGATCTGTGAGGTCAAGATTGAATGATGTATGTAGTGAGTATTATTAAGAATGCATTTTATAATTATTGAATTACTGGTTTTATATTGTTTTTATTGTATTTTTATTGTGAGCTTCCCAGAGTCCCTAGGGAGTTGGGCGGCATACAAATATGAAAAATAAATGAATGAATGAATGAATGAATGAATACTATCACAAAAGAACCGCAACATGCCATCCCCTGGACCTTGCTATATGTGCAGACATGGAACAACCACCTTAGCCAATTTGGCCTGTGCCTCAACATGAAGAAAACTCAATAGAGCAGCCCAAGCACTTCCACCATACAAGTCAGCAGTGAAGATCTAGTGAAGACCAACACCGTCAATTACTTAATGTGATGGCAGCATTAATGACAAAATGCATGCAAGAGTGAAGAAAGCATGGCTACAGTGGAAGGAGATCCCTGGAGTGCTCTGTGATTGAAGCATGCCAATCAAATAATGGTATGCGCAGTAGCTGTATATGGTGCTAGCCAATCACCAATCACCAAATGCATTGAGTGCTCTTTACACATCATGGAGATGCGCATGCTTCACTGGTCATTAGGTGTTTCTCTTTTTGACCATGTCAGCAATGTCACAGTATGGCAGCAAATGGGCACTGCACCAATATCTGAGAAAATGTGGAAGAAAGACCTACAGTTGTATGGCGATGTCCTATGAGCAACACTCCACACAGTTGTCTGCATCATCTTTCACTTTTACACAGATGGCAAGTGCCCATGTAGAAGGCTGAAGCAAAGATGGCAAGGCACAATACAGACATGAAAATTGGTTCCAGATGCTGTTTGATCATGCAAGATGGCATTCATTGAATCCAAAAAGTCGACTCTGCACCTAGGAAATAACAGTAGGAAGATGATAATAAGTGAGATACCATTTTTAACTTGGCACTTTAATCTAGCTGAGTAGGCATGATGCAAGTGTTAATTGAACACCTGTGGATTACAATTCCTATCACCATTTGGGAAAAACTAACGTCAAGAAGCAAGAAATTGTGTCACATTCAAATCAGCAAATCAAGTAGCTTTACATAGGGCTTTTTAGGGAGGGCCTGACTTAGTCCCTGCAGTTTTCTTTGCAAATTTTTCAGAAGTGGTTTGGGCCTGAGAGAGGGACTGGGCCAAGGTCAAGCTGGTTTATACCTAAGGCAGGACTAGAATTCAGTTTCCCCATTTCTTGCCTGGTGCCTTAACCACTGCAGCAAACTGGCTCTCTTAGTCTTTCTTGATCTAGGTTGTGAAGCAGTCAAGAATATTTCTGCAAATTTTAAAAAGATGGTCTGCAGTGTTAAACATTAAAAGGGAAATACAATTGATAAACCAGGAGAATGACCTGGAAAGTGTTTCTTTTTTGATCTACAAAAAAGGCTTAATAAAGCTTCTTGCGGAAATATATGATGAGATAAAGAAGAGAAATTGAATCCTTCAACATATTTGATTGAATTACAGAGTAAGACTGTTGGAAGTAAAGGAAGGAATATAAAATATTATTTTACTTATTTTTTTTACCAAAAAATAAGGTATTTTTTGTTGTTTTGCAAAAAAAAACAAAAAACCCTTTTTGAAATTTGGCTAACACCAGAATTGAAAAAATGATTTTTAAATGTATTTGCTATAAGTAATAGATGGAATTTGGTATGAAGGGAACCTGTTTATAACCTTACAGAGATGAAGAATTATTAATTTTTTATATTGAAGTGATGAAGATTGAAAATAATTTCTTAAATGTAATTTTCTTTTTCTTTATTGTATTCTTTCTTTTATCCTGCATTTTTTATTCTTTTGTTCCATTCTCTTTTTCTAAGCTCAGTTTGTATTAGTTTTTCCTATTGTAATTAAAAAATGTTAATAAAATAAATATATTAAAAAGTTATTAAAATATATAGATGGGTTGGGTTTTATTTGTAAAACAAATAGGTTGTGAAACAACAGGCAGAGATACACTTTTTCCATAGTCTGCAGGGGGGGGAATGGAACACTGTGACTATGTATCTTTAGTTTCTCTTCTTACTGTTTGCATGGGATAAAGTAATTACACAGTAGATGGTGCTAGCGTTAAGGATAAATTATTACTGCTTGTATTGCATAAGAGAGAACTGTACCTAATCTGACAATTAGAATCTGCTTTTGGGGGAATGCTATTGTTTAACAGAAGCAAATTATCAACACAGCTAAATGTTCTTTTGATTTTGATATTAAATTACCCCTAGTCTTTTTAAAAAAATAGAAAATATATATGTTGTATGAGAACCACAGGAAGAACTTTTTTGAGAGGTGGGGGTCTCTTTTCTAGTCTGCAAAAACATTCCACCATAATAGAATACAGCAATAAAATGCTCAGGATTGAATATCAATCTGAACAGTTTATTATTTGATCCCTGTGAAATTAGAGCCAGCATGAAGATTTTTTTTCAAATAGTTTTCAAATAGTTAACAACAACAGTGGGATAAAAGCCCTGTCCTCTGATGCAGGGATCTCCAACCTTGGCAACTTTAAGACTTGCAAAGCTGGCTGAGGAATTCTGGGAGTTGAAGTCCACAAGTCTTAAAGTTGCCAAGGTTGGAGACCCCTGCTCTGATGCACAATAAAAAGAGGTGGAGGTTCAATCATATAGTTGTGGTGGCCATCTTGACTGGTTTTTTTTTATCAATCTCCTATGAACCCCTTTGTAATGTTGGTTGACTGGTTGAAGGCATGCAGAGAAGGAAAATGGTGATTTCTGGAAATAGGTCTGTAGTTGTAATGGAAAATTGGAATAACTTTTAACAACAGGAGGAAGAGCCATAGCTCAGGTAATGATCAAATGAAAAAAAAAAAATCTGGGGCAGAAATGTAATTTAAGTAAGTGTCTCAGTCATGACCGCCTTAGTTTTCACAAAGGTACAGTAAATGGAGGAAGGGAAGCACATTCAGACTTGCAAGATTCTGTTACCGTAACCTTATAATGAAGAAATGTTAGCATTCATAACTCTGGGATCCTAGTCTGGTTTACCTTGAAGAACTGACAAGGGGCATGAACGCCAAACAGAAGTTGTCACTTTTTTCCTTGATAGCCCGCATTGCTTTACTGCATTCTGCATTAGGATCTATTTTTTGTTCAGTTGTCTTCTACAGTAGTACATTCTCAGTTTCTTAGAGCCAATTCCTCGCCATATGCAACTGTCTTTTTACCAGTTGCTGGTCCACATCTACATACAATTAAAAGTGCTGGACAATATAAGAAGGAACCTAGTTTTCAGATGTCCCCTCCCCATCCCAGTTTCCCAAGCCATTGCATGCCTGTATGTCTATTTCTCTCATGTGTCCTTATTTTATCCTCCATGCCTTTTTGAAATAGATAGGGCTGAGAGAGAGAAATAAAATATAAGATTAATGGACAAGTCAACGTTTAAATAAATCTCAAATGCTTTTATAGCATCTTCTAGACTAGAGCAAATAGGTCTGGAAGGAGGTTGATTTGGGATTGGAAAGGATTCTATGCCTCTTAAATAAAAATCACCAAGCACTTAAAGCATGCTTGTTTCCAGTTTTGCTTTGCTTTTTTTTTAAAGAATCAGCAACTTTTTCTTTGAGCCATTCTGCTGAAATAACAAAAGTCCCACAATTGTACAGTATTTTGCCAGGCTGTTCCTTATTACTGAGTTAATTATTTAGTATCAAGTAGAAATTAAATGAATATTATGATAATAACCTGAGTAAAGGGACAAATTTAATGACCGTTTAAGATGCCAGTAAAGCGGTCATGAGGGGCTATTTTATACAATCGTCTAGAGAAGAAGAAAAAAATCCCAGGAGAAGATGCAAAAGCTCTTGGATGAAATCAGAAAGACAGACAGGGAATTGCAAAAGACACCCATGTTTTTTTCCCCCATCCCGTCTCCTGGTTTGCCTCAATAAATTATTACAGCGACTCCATGGGCAGGAGAGGACATGCCAAAAACTCTTTCAGTAATACTATAGTCCCAAGCAGCAGGTTGCGCGGGAGATGCGCCCTCTCGCCCTGGCCTGGAGGTGCTGTTGGAGAGAAGAGCAGCGCTTCCAACAAGCCAGCCCCTTCGAGAGGCAGCGATCGCAGGTATGAACTTAGAAGGGGGGGAGCGGGAGCAACTCCCCCTCCCCCGGGGGACCCGCTCTGCAGCCAAGGCCGGCGGCGTCTCCGAGGAGCAGCGGAAACCGAGGCGCGAGGCACTTCTCGCTCGCTGAGGGAAAGCTGCCGCGCGCCTCTCATCTCCTGGCTGGGCGAACGGGCAGTTCGTGCGGAGACGCACTCGCTCACTTACTCCACTTCGCTGCCCGGCCATCGCAACAGTCTCAGCGCACAGCCATGATTTCTGCCCGGCGATGCAGTCTCAGCAGCCTGGTCCTCGTCTTGTGCCTAGCGGCCGGTCAAGAGTTGCAGGCTTCGCAGGTAAGGGCTGTGCCGGGGGCTCTTCTCTGCCACGCGTCCCTTATTTTCGTATTGAGGGTATACTGTATAACGCAATGACATACCTTGTTTTCTGTAGTGAACACATAGAACTGCAAGAAGGGCTTTTTCTGTTTCTTTTAAAGACTCTGTCTCCTCTTTTACCTGTTTTGTCTTTTTGTTTGTTTGTTCGCTTGTTGTTTTTTTTGGCCAAGGCAATTAGGCAAATGTAAAAAGTGACTGGCTAGGTTACTTTTTAGTATAGCCTCACTTCAGGTCAAGCGGGAAGGGAGCCAGATGCTTCCAGAAAAAAGGAGCCTTGCTGTAGCCTAGTGTTTCTCAACCTTGGTAGCTTAAAGATGTATGGACGTCAACTCCTAAAATGTCCCAGACAGCCAATAACAGAACAACAAAGTTGGAAGGGACCTTGGAGGTCCTCTAGTCCAACCACCTGCTCAGGCAGAGAGTCCTGCTCTATCAGACAAATGGTTGTTCAATCTCTTCATAAAAATCTCCAGCACTGGAGCATCCACCACTTTTGGAGGCAAGTTGTTCCACTGATTAATTGTTCATACTGTCAGGAAATTTCTCCTGAGTTCTAGGTTGGTTCTCTCCTTGATTAGTTTCCATCCATTGCTTCTTGTTCTGCCTTCAGATGCTTTGGAGAATAGGCTGATGGCAGCCCCTCAGATAACTGCTACTATGTCACCCCTAGTCCTGCTTTTCATTAAACTAGACATATCCAATGC
>JANHJO010008664.1:152953-168501 GCA_032468235.1 Pseudoxyrhopus heterurus | reverse complement strand
GGAAGGCCTGGAGGAACATTGTCCATGGAGTCGCGATGGGTCGGACACGACTTCGCAACTAACAACAACAACAACAAACAACAATTAAAACATTCTAATGAGGATTGAGAATGCTCAGCTATGCTCATCAGATTGGGGGTGGGGCACAGAATAAAGAAAATTTATTTTATTTCCTAGAAATAGGCTGACTGGTTAGAAACTTTCTACAGGTTTCACAATGGATTATTTTATTGAAGAGTTCACTTTTTATGAGATGAATTTAAATCTGGAAACTGAAATCAATGGGATCTATGTTAAATTATTTCTAATTTAAGTCTCATTAATTTCAGTTTAGCTATTCTAAGAGTCATTTGTAAAACACATTACAGTGTCTGCATCACTTAGCAACTTCAATTCCAGCATGCCCCATTGTTAACCGAATTCCACCAGTCATTAGCTGAGGCCCCACCCATGTCAGGCTATTTCAAGCTTGGTCTATCCCAGTTCTGAGCCTCGGTGAAGTCCCGGACCACCTCTCATTCAACTCTTCATCTGTCTCCCCCACCTAGATCTGCCCTTTTGGCCACCTTGCATCCTGCCTTGTGGTGTGGCAAGCAGCCCCAGAACCATGCAGCTGGGGCATCTAAGTGCACTGCAGTTCTAAGGCTTCAAGAAGCCCCTGAGCTGGAGTGCAACATGAAGCCCCAGGCACTCTAGGAAGCTCCAGCATCACAATGTGAAACTGCAGCCCAGCAGCATGATACAATATCACAGACAAGGAGTGCAACATGAAGCCACAGCCTTCTCAGGAAGCCCCAGCTATCCCAGGAAGCCCCAGCAGCACAGCACGAAGCTGCAGCCCAGCAACTCAGCATAAAACTCCAGCCACTTCAATCCAGCCACCTTCTCTGCCCTGCACTCTGTCCCTCCAGCTGATCTTCTGCCAGGCCTCGTGAGGAAACTGCTGTCTACAATCTAGGGGGAAAAGCCCCACAAGAGATACTTCACAAAGGACCAGGCTGGGCATGCTTGGTCAGCAGCAGAGCAAGAAGACTGTGAAGATTAGCTAGAGAGGCAGGGACTGCTGAGTACAGGGGGCCAAAAGGAGGAGCTGTAATGTCCCTGCAGTTGTAAGTGTGAGAAAGCTGCCAAGCACCTGCATTTCGATCACAATTGCTGGGGTGCTGCAATGGCTGTAAACTTCAGGGACTGGTCATAAGTCCCTTCATTTAGCATCACTGTAAATTCATGTGGTCCCTGAACAAATGGTTGTAAGTTGAGAACTAACTGTAAATTAATGAGTCAAATCAGATATCTCACTTGAATTACTTTAAGTTCAGCGAAAATTAAGTGCAACTAACCGTCTGGATCCAAGGTAATCCAAAGATGTTTTTCGGCTGCCTTTAAAAAATCAGCCCTTATTTAATTTCATTGACACAAATAAAAAAATGGTGGCACAGGTCTCCAATACCACTTCTCTCTGCACCATTCAATGCCTTCCACATTCTTGGATTACAACTCACATATTCTCCAACTATTAGCCTATGTTGCTCTGAGCTGCTGAAGGTCATTTTGAATTATAGGTCATACTACAAAAAGGGCAGTACCTTGGCACTGAAGAAGAAAAATATGGATATAATTTGTTTCATTTTTCAGGGGAAAATTATTTCAAAAATCTAGTTACCGGGTAATGATGCTAAGTTGATAGTTAATTGTTTTGGTTTTCTCCAAGGCACACAGCAGTTCAGCTGCACATCTTTCATCTAAGCAATCCTTTGTAATTCTGCCAGCAAATTTCACCAGTGCTTCCCCTCTAGCAATAACTTGAATAGCAGTGGCAATGATTTCCTCTTTGGTCTAAACAAAAAGCAGTTATAAAAAAAAACAGGAGTGAATGAACATTATCTAACTCTCTATTAATACATTTCTACTCTTCATCTGAAGAACTAAGGCAGGTCTGAAGCTAGTTTATGCAACTGGTATACTCCAACAGTACCTCTCTGATCATGTGGCCAGGATACTGCATTTCCCTGACATTAAAAAAACTTCCTGCATCTAGAAAGATAGGAGACCAACAAGAAGAATAGGCTAAACTGCTCTTGATATGAAAGGCAACAGATTACATCAGATCACATAGCTACTGCACAAAAACTCAGCCTGAAAAGTCCACTATATAGGGTTCTTGATGTGGGGAAAATAGGAAAAGGGAGCATATGTATACTGTCTCGTGTTGTACAAAAAAAGTAAGGCATAGGCAAATGAGTGGCCTGCCATTGTAAAGGCAATATCAGAATGAGCTGAGATGGTAATGAATGCTAACAAAAAAAAGTTTCTTCAGATATCTTCAAAATTAAAGTCTTAGTATTTCAGTTACTCAATGAAGATATCAAAATGTTAACAGATAAAATAGAAACAATGGAATTATTTAGTTCCTATTCGGGCTCAATGTTCCACTATGAAGTTTGAAAAACAGAATTACAAGGTAAAACTGACAGAAAATATGATGAGCGTAAAGCTGAGGCAAATGACTAGTGGTCCTCACCTCTCCCCCATCACCTGGGAAATAAATCAATCAAATTCAAGATAAATGATAAAAATAATAACAGCTATAGGCTAGATCAGTGTTTCTTATAGTGGTCCACAGTGTTTCTTAGAATATCTCAGAGGTCCACAAAATCAAAATTATTTGCCAGATTGTGAAGATATTCACAAATATTTTAAATATTTTAAAAATAAAATAAAATAATATGAGTCATTCTGAGTTTTGTTAGAAAATATATATTTTTTCATGAAAAATATGTTTATGTCAATATCTAATGAGTTTAATATACAGTAGTTATGTACAATAAGTATTAAAATTAGAATTGATGCATTTGTAGAAAACACAAATGCATCAATTCTAATTTTAATATAGTAAATATCAATGAATATAATCCATAAAAACAAATGCTCTTTTTGGGATCCTTCATAATTTTTAAAAGTGGGAAGGGGCTCAGAGATCAAAAAATTTAAGAAAACTGAGATAAATAAAGCTCAAACGGAAAAGCAATGCACACAACGCTTTTGGCAGACCACAGGATGGTGCTGGTACATCATATTTAGGAAAGAAACAGCCCAGAAGAAATTAATAAAGTGCAAGTAACTATTGAACTCAATCTGATATTGCAGAGAATATCTTATTTGAACAGAAAAACAGGAATAAAAGAGAACGAAGTTTTTAACACATCTTTTGAAAAAAGAAAAAGTTTAACCTAGACCTTTGGCTAGATTTTATTTATTTCTACCAAAATAACCTGATTCCTGACATTATATCACCTATTTTTTTCCCTGGATTGTCTACCCAACTTCTTGGGGCAATTCCAACTATTTCTCAGAGTTGTTGGGGAGCTGCTACATCCATCTTCTTATTTTATATCCCTTGACTTCTGCTTTGTTTTCTGAAAGAACTCCGGATCTCTACCTCTGGCAAAGAGGAAAGATTTGAGGGAATCTAATTCTTTATGAAAATCACATCTGCTAGAGTAATAGATTTTATTAAAAAGTATAAGATTTCATGAGCTGCACTTCATAAACTGTTAGATGATCATTAAACATGCAGTTGCTCACAAAAACCTATATTCTAAATAAAACGTTTCTACAAAATTTGTTATATTTTGACTACCCTAGGCTAATATGGCTCTCCTATGATTATTTCATTTGTATTGATGCTAACGACAACGTCTGAGAGAAAATACTGATTCTCAGATAGTATAAACTATGATGGGTTGCCAGGCAGGTTTTGAGGGTGGTAGTGGAGATAAGAGATTGCTTATTTGCTACAATCATTCTATTGAGGGAGGGGACAGACGGACGGACAACAATTGATTGCTATAAACTTCAGAGATCTTAACCTTAACACAGCTGACCAGTACATTATGATATTGTGAATAGAAAAGCAGGCAAGTAAGACTGAATAGCAGTAAATGGGATAGCTAGTTTACAGATGGTTTCCAAACATGCTAATCAATTTGCCAAACTAGAGTGTAGTTTCCAGTGGGGTGCCACAAGGCTTACTTCATGGCTCTAAATCAGCGTTTCTCAACCTTAAGGCATTATAAAGCTGTACTAACACTAAGAACATAGAAAAACAGAGTAGGAAGGGACCTTAGAGGTTATCTAGTCCAACCCCCTGCTCAAGAAGGAGATACCATTTTAGACAAATGGCTGGGGGGCGGATTTTAACTTCCAGAATTCCCCAGCCAGCAAAGCAAAGCTTAAAGCTGTTCTACCTTCAACAGATTAATGATTTTGATGAAATGGTGACAACTCATCATATGTGCTAATGATCCAAGCACTCCCTTCATTGGATGGCTCTGAGCCAGCCACTTTCAGCCCAACCTATTTCCTAGTTTGGGTTGAAAGTGGCTGCTCAGAGCCATTCAATGAGTCTGTCATGAATCTGAAACTCTAGACATCTCCAATGCTTCAACCCTGTGTCTTTAGAGTTCAGTGTTCTAGCAGGCTAGCATCTATTCTCTCACAAACATTTTGCTTTATTTACAAAAAAGTAAAGACAACTTCAGCAGGTTCAGCTTGACTTCTGCTGATTACCTGGACACACCCATGCTGTTTTGTAATATAGTATGGATGTGGTCTGCCATGGCTTTTTCCCCAGGAATATTTGTTTTAATTTCTGCTTTAGCCTACTGCTTTGGAATTCCCTGTTGACCTCCATTTATATATGAACAAGGGATGTCCAGTTTGCAAGTTGTTCTGAAACAAAAATATATTGTTTCAGTTGTTCTGAAACAAAAATAAAATCATTATCCCCAACACACACTCTTTCATGCAAAACTGTTAAGGAGGAAATACCATGATTGGCCCCTTCCTTTTTAGAAACTGAGCCATGTATGACACTTGAATTCTCATTTCCTCGATTATTTGTGAAATAAGACAGCCATGGTTCTCTGAGTCTCCCAGTGAAGAGGTTGGACTGGATCTCAAACTGGATTCAGAGTGACCAGGCTGGAAATCACTTGGAGGATCTTCCCAATACTGTGGAGATAACGAAACAGTTTATTTATCTCTCAAACTTCCGGATGTTCATATTCGTTCAAAAAAGTTTGTGCTGTGATGTAATCCACCACCCTCCAGAAATTATGGTGGCAAGTCTGCAGTTTGGCCATGCTGCCTAATAACCACTAATGTTATCAGAATTGTGAGGTCCCAAGCAAAGACCTGAAGACATAATGTGTCCACTCAATGCTTCTCCTCCTAGTTTCATTGCTGCACTCCAGTAAAACAAGTGCAATAGTGGCTGTGCAATTGCTTGACAGGACCTCGGATGATTATCAGGATCCTTCTCAGTCAGAATTCAGACCTGGATATGGAATGGGAAGGGCATTGGTAGCACTTTGGGATGATCTCTGGCATGGCCAAAGTAGTGCCTTATTTGACCTCTCAGCAGCTTTCAATATTATCAACCCTGGGACCCTTCTGGATCAATTCAGAGGATTGGTGTTGGGTTGTCTCTTTGTCCAGAGTCAATCCCAGTCAGTGGCAATTGGGAAGGAGAGATTCTGCCCCGGATCAAACTGTGTGGGGTGCTGCAGCAGCGGTGGGCTGCAAATATTTTAACAACCGGTTCTCTGGCTGGGTAGGTGTGGCTGATTGGTCATGTAACTGGGTGGGTGATGTCACTCCTCACACCCAGCCCTGCCTCCTGGCCACTCGCCTCAAAGGAACAAGTAGGATTCAGCCGGTTGGGGCGAATCCCACCACTGGCTGGCCCCGCCCCTGCCTATTCTTCGGCTTGTTTTTCAGCCTGTTTTGGGGCCATTTTCAGGCCGTTTTTGGACTGTTTTTCCAGCCAAAATTAGTCTGAAAATGGCCCAAAAAATGGCCTGAAAACAGCCCAAAAATGGCCAGTTTGGGGGCTGTTTTCAGGCCATTTTCCGGGCCTTTTGGGGGGCCTTTTTCAGGCCATTTCCCCCCCAAAAAACGGCCAAAAATGGGCTGAAAAACAGGTGGGGGCGGGGCCAGCCAGTGATCCGATTTCCCGGTTCTCCGAACTGTGCAGAACCAGAACAAGGGGTTCAGGTGAACCCATCCAAACCTGCAGCAGGCCACCTCTAGGGATCAGGCTCTCGCCTCTCCTATTTAATATCTATATGAAACCATTGGGTGAAATCATATGCTGCCATGAGCTGAGGCATTATCATTATGCTGAAGATACCCACTTATACATCTCTGCCTCAGGCAAATTAAGCGATGCTGTGGACATCTTATCCCAGCATCTGGAAACTATGAAGCTCTGGATATGGAACAACAGGCTTCAACTGAACCCTGGCAAGGTTAGCTTTAGTTTTTGAGACCCTCTGGGTCTAGGACTATACATCTTTGGTACTGGTTGGTGTTGCACTGTGTCAAATAGACTCTGTATACAATCTGGAGACTCCTGCTCGATTAGCAGGTGGTAGTCATAGAGAAGGGGCCTTTGCACAACTTCATGTGCCAGCTGCACTTGATCCTAGAATCAAAGGGCACTACTCTTGGTCAGTCATGCCCTGGTCACCTTCTGCTTGGACTACTCCAATGTGCCCTACATAAGGCTGCCTTTGAAAAGTATCAGGAAACTTCAGCTGCTGCAAAATGCAGCAGTGTGATGAGTTATGTATTTCTTGCAGAACACACATTACACATCTGCTTTGTGAGTTGCATTGGTTACCAATTTGTTTCCGAGCCCAATTCAATGTGCTGGTATTGACCTTTAAAACCCTTCATGATATGGGTTTGAGGGACTATCTCTCTCCGATTTAATCTGCCCGTTCCACCCAATCTAGCAAAGAGGACATCTTATGGGTTCTGTCATCTAGGGAGCTAAAATATAGCCCCCTAGATGACAGAGTGACTGGCATTCTCTATGGTGATACCTGCACTGTGGAATCTTCTCCCTCTGAAGGGAGCTTGATCTCCCCTTTTCTGAGCTTCTGACAGTCCCTCAAGACTTGGTTGTGTCAGCAGGCTGGAGAGCCCCAAGGGACTGGTCAGCTAAAGTGGTGAACATGATTTTAAAAGGGCTGAAAATTCTGCTCCAGCCCATTCTAACAATATCAGTATCATTGCTATGCCTATGTCTCTCAACATTCCACAAATATTATTAAAAACATCAGCATCCACTATTAAACTTAATGATTCAAAATAGTGAAAAGCATTGTGTACCGGACCATGTAAAACCTGCTGCCCCATAACTGTGTCCTCATACTGGACATAAGGTCACACTTTCTCTATGGCTATAATTTAAAACATATGTAAGTCTTTTGTGCTTTAGGAGGAGGTCAATATTACCATGGTAATTTTGTTACTGGCAGAAAAAAATCCTTCTCCAGCCTTGATGGCTTTGTGTCCTTGGGATGGGGTGTTCTGATGCTGCGTGCAATCTTCTTTCTTCAATGAGGAAGGCTGGATGGAATAAATATGTTCCTCGTCATTTTGTAAGCACCTTCTAACGACTTGTAGAACTGTTTCACTGATCCCCTTCATGGACTGAAGCTGTCTCACAAGATAACCAGCTTTAGCAGACCACTCATACAGAAGACTATCTACCAGATGATGATGCTGGTCTAGTTGGCTGTGGAATTGTCCAGCTAGTCCCATAATTTCATCAGTAAGGAGGAGAAGGTTGCCTGTAGTGGCAAGTAAATTCTCTTTCGGCTTTAGAAATTTGGATGGCTCCTCCAATGCATCCCGGATGACTTTGTCCACCGTTTGGATATTTGCTTTGAGGAAGGCTGCCTTTCTTCCAAAAGTCTCCTTTTGGATGAGGTCACTGTTACTTCCAGTGCCATGTGATATAAATTGGCTTAATCTGACAACACTCTGGATGCTGCTCAAGTATTCTCCATTGAGTCCATTCAATTGAAGCAAGACGGCTTTGGCTGTTACGGCAAGTTTTCTTTGGAGAACCTCAAACTGAACCAATAAACTGGGAGCAGCTATTGGAGAGACTGCCAGAGCATTTGCAACTTGAAGCAGAGATTCTGTCAATATTTTGATCTGTTCTGTTTGAGATGGGATCTCATTCTCAATTCCTTGTCTAGAGCATAACAGAATTGACACCTTAGCAGCTTCCTGTATTCTAACAGAAATTTCAGATACTGTTGTCAGCGTGCTCTGCAAGCAAAGCCGGTATTTCATTTTAGTTTGTAACTCTTTTAAGGCCAATACATCTCTTCCTATAAACTGATCTATAATATTTAACAATGCTTGGATGGTAACAGACCACAGAATGCAACTTGCATCAAAACTGTCCTGTTTAGCAAAATCAGGATGAGATTTACTAATACCCTGTGCTTTTTCAAGCAGGTATTTTGTTCTGGTTTGTACACAAATGAACTGAGTTTGAACTCGCAGGAAAATTTCCTGCAGGCTGGAACACTCAGGGAGCAATTTTCTGTCATCTGAATGGACCACTTTGCTAATTAACTGAACCAGCGTCTCTAAAATCTCCATGATCTCATCTAAACTCTGGATTTTGTCATGAGAACTACATGGAGGCATAAAGCCAATTAACTGCTTTGCCAGCCTGTACCAAGAACTTACAACAAAAGTCAGACTGTGCTTTGTCTCGTCAATCTTCTCAGAAAGCAAAATAGCTGTTTGCAGCAGTTGCTCTGAACTGAGAACAGGGTTTGCCTCTACTTCTCTAGCCAATCCAATAAAATGAGGGATTAACCCCACTATTTCTTTGTAATGCAATAGTTTATCAGACATAGGTGATTCAACAATCCGTAAGGCTTCTTTAGCTGCATCAATACAACAGTTAGCAAGCTCCAGAAAATCAGCACAAATGCCATTCAGGCGTATGACATCATGTATACTTATTGCTGTTGTCAGCTCACTAATCAGTGGGTGTAAATCAGCTCTTCTGACTGCATCTTTCTGGTATATAATATTTCTTCTGGGAAATTCTGGAGAAGGATAATAAGCTGGTTTAAATTTGTCCAAAGACTCGACCAGCAATTCTGCATTATTTGAGCTATTTTGTTTTATGAAATTTTGTGTACTAAATTCCATAGGATCCTGTGAAGCAAGGGCATTTGGAAAATCTATGGAAATATTGAAATCATGGACACCATCCCGAAGTGGACTAAGAATATCTGGATGATTACATTCATCTAGCCCCTTTCGGATATTACAAGCAAACTCTATCAATTCCTTTGTCCTCTTTGAATATTCTTCTTTGGCTTGCAAACTGGTCATTCTTGCCATACACCAATTTATGCTAACTTCCGTCTGTGTTATGGCATTTTTCAGTTGTTTAATTAAAACCAAGAGCCCATTCCGGAAAATGGGATCTCTGGTTTTGGCCACAAATCTGCTAATGAACTCAACTATCTGTGTTGCTTGTCTGCACAGTCTAGACGTGTGCCCCCAAAAATGTTCAAAGCGTTGCATACCTAAAGCTTTTTCACTTGCCTCTTTGTGACTCATCATCTCTTGAACAGATGCATCAAGGAATTCATGCAAATCAAGTACTTTGTCCAAACACATCATCAAACTTTCTGTCGTGCTTGACCATATCTGAGACAAGAAGTTTAATTTTTTAGACACATCACCGTTTCCTGGAAAAAGGCTCAGTTCACTCAGGAGACCAGGCACTGTGGCAAGAAGTCTATGAAACTGGTCTATACACTGTTCAATATCTTCAATAGTTTCCCTTTCAGTGCATGTAACAAGAATCAAATTGGCTGCTTTAAGCATCTGCGTGGAATAACTGAAGAATGTGGTAACCAAAGGTTTCAATTTTCTTAGGAGGCCTTCCTTTCCAACATGAGAACATGGCTCCATGGCAGCTTCTATCAGTCTCTTCATGGGGCCATTAATATCAACCAAATTATCCAAAATCTGATAGATAACAGCGGAACGTATTACTTGATTAAGATGTTCCAATTCGGTTTTCATGGCCAAACATTTCTCTTTTATATTTTCCTTTGGAAAGTCATTAAATGTGCTTACATCCATGACAATCACTTTTCTGAATTTCAGTAAATGATGACAAAGTTGAATTAGCTTTTGCTTTAGAGTTGCTCTTGATGAATCAGCAAACAGCATGCAATAGAAAATTAGAATTTCTACAGGTAAGTTTAATTTATCTTCATGTAGATGAATTGGCTGTGGACTAGACATAAGGCCTAGAAATTGATGCAAATGCTGGGAGAAAAGGCCATACCTTTCATGCAATTCTTTTGTTCTTCTTATGTTGCTCTTCAACAGGAATATCAATTTTTTTACACTACTTTTTGCTAAGTCAAAAATATAATTTTTTGATAGGTTCATTTGCTGCTCGTGGGGATACTGAAGGTGGCTGACTTTTGCTGTGAATAACACAGGGATGCTGTTTTTAAGGATCTGCAGGGTTTGAGCTAAATGTTTCCGCTGCAAAGATTCTTTAAGATCCCAAAGGAGTCTTTCTGTCAGATTGGTGAGTAACTGAAGAGCCTCTGAAAAGGGGCGAAAAGCACTTAGCATCGCTGATACATCTTCAGCAGAGTCCAGCATCAGCAGGCAATCAAATAGCCAACGAGCAGCTTGGATTATCCGTCTGATGGTGGAATCCTCTTGTGTCCAGAGAACCTTGTAAATTAAATTTTAAAATATAATAGTAATGTCAGCAATTGTTAAGAGAAGTCTCTTTTTACAGTTGTCAAGATCATTGCAATACTCTATTTGGCAAAGTTATCTGGTAATGTTAACAACAGTGTCATTTGCGGCCTTTCTCCCAAGCTAAGTTAAAATGCCATCACCCTCTCTTTGATTTGCTGCCCCCATTGTCAATTCCTATCCTGCATCTAATTGTAAAGACCCAATATATGTTAGGCAAAGTGATTGGTTGATTCTACCATTCATCATACCACCACCAAGTAGAAAAAAACATCAGCCTTTCATAGTCCATAGTCCAGTGGAATGAGGCAAATCTAGCTGTATGACTGTACAACCTCACTATTCATCTTCCTGGCTCCTCTTCTTCGCCCATTCTATTCTGCTATAATTCTAGCTGAATAAAGATTAGAAATATCACATGAGTCATGAAGGAAGCCTGGTCAATTTTATTTATGATTTCTCTCCCCTTTCTTTTCATCCATTATTTAATTACAAAATACTTACTTCCCAATACCTCCATTTTCTGTTTATGAGGCATCTGGTGAGGGGAGAGATTATGCTATTTCACCTTGTGAAAGGGCAATAGAATTAAAACAGGAGTATAAGAAGGCTAGTGATATTGCACAATTCTGATAAACCACAATTTAAATTTACATGATGCCAATTGCTTCCATTTTCTATAGAAAATGTAAAATGGCGACATCCCTATAACATATCTGTAGTATAATAAAGAGGAGGCTTCTCCGAAGGACAAATTTTTAGAACAGACAAAAAAGACCAATCATCCCTTTCTGTAGTGTATTTAAAACAGGTAATAAACTCTCTTGTTAATACCGGTATAATTAAAAAGTATCTGAAAACTTACTATTATACAGTAAATCATTAACAATATACAAGTAGAACTACGGTACTTTCTCTGTACATATTATATAGTCCTCTAGGACTATCAATCCCACTAAACAGACCAGACTAAGAAATCAATTCCACAAGAAGTCTAAAACTACTTTTAATGAAATCAGCCATAAAGACAGAAACTTGCAAATCTGGTTCTGCTATACCTCTTATTCATTTTCATGTTTCAATAAATTAGGGAGGTGTTTGAGCTACTTCTAAACATAATCTCCATTGTGGACTTAAAATATGTTTCATTCCCTCATTGCTCTGGCAACTGATCTTGAATATCTCTATCAAAGTCATCTTCCTTACTCTCTATAACTGCTATTACTACTAGTTAAAAAAATGGCTGCACTGCCACATCAGTAAGATCTTTGTTGCATGGAGGTAATTATTGCTATAATTGGGAAATATTTAGAATGACCTCATAGATTCTTCTCCTACTCCATAATTCTTCTCTCACCCCTCAAGTTGAGATAACAAAATGAGGTCCCTGAGGTAATCCTCTTTTGATCTGACAAATATCAATTGATAGCTAAGCATTTTCTGCTCATGTATTTTAGTAGTAGCTAGTCATAAGTAAGAGGTACAGATCAATTATTTGTTTTCTTCTTGGGGTGGAATGTACTGGCAGAACACTGCTGTATCATCATTTTTACATTGCTACAGATCTAGCCATCCTTAAAGGCATATAGATAGTTGAACCTTTGGCAGGCAATATGTATCTGAGATTTTGCCATTTGCAGAAACTTAAGTACCCATTGTAGGACATAACAGTATAAACAGTATAGCAGAGATGAGCAAAGCTCTATTTTTCATTTCTATCCAGAACCTCAAAAGTAACCAGATAGAAGGCAAGGAAGATCTTACTTTTAGCAACAAGCTTTCATAAATGCTCTGCACATAACTGACCAGCTGCTATGCCAAACGTGCAAAACTATGCTTCAATAGATAGGAATAAATTTCATGTACTTTTATGGTTCCCACAAGTATCCTTTTTGCAGAAGCAGCCAATTCTTCTACAGAATTGCAAGCATCGGGTTGAATGAGAAGCTTTTGAACAGCAAGAAGGATGTTTTTGCCTGATACCAGGAGAGTTTGAGTTGCTGGCACCATCTCCTTCTCAAGGACCTCATCACCAGATTCTTCAGCCAGCCTAGAATGGGACAAAAGATGTGGCACTTAGCTCAGTTAATGGGAACTGGTACTGTAAACAAAACCAGTCTTTGGAGTTTGAGGTCACGCACATATCCCGTACCTAACATTGTTCTGCACAGCTTCTTTTTGAGTTGCAAACCTACATTTCCTTCCTATAATATGTAAATCACTAGATGGTTAGCTTGAGCCCAAAATTCACAATTAAATAGCTTATATTTTAAAATAAATATTACCTTCTAGCAATACAGCTGAGTTCTTCCGTAGCTTTTGCTAATTCTTCTGCAGTTGTCTCTAAATTGGCAAAAGCTTCATGGGTAATTTCTCTCCGCTCAATTGCTATTATTAAATTGTAAAGTTCAGCAATCATGGGCAAAATAATTCTATGCGTGGATTTGGTATAAACAATAGCACTGATGTCATACAGGGAAAAGCATTCTACTGCTTCTGTTTTGGAAATAAAAGACACAATTATCCGAGTTATATTTATTAGGTAAATATATTTAAATATTATGATACATGAATTATAAAGTTCTGAAGGATATTTCTGAGGCAAGCTCTTATAAAAAATCATAACTAGACTTTTTATATCAGATCTCCACAGATATCTCAATTTTAGTCAGCTCTTATTTTTAAACATCTTAAGTCTTTGTCTGATGCTACTGGCATTTCTGTCAAGAATGGTGGATGTTGAGAGTGGAAAATCTGAAGAGAGATTTTCATAAGAACTGTTAAATCCAAGTTGTCCAAAAAATTATTAAAAAGCCATTAAAAACAAATCAAATTGGCAATAGCAGGAGTGCTAAAAGGTTCATATCCTTGTTTATCAAACCACTCAAAACACTTTTAAAAAAGAATGAATTGTTTTTGCACTACAGACAAGGTGAGCAGATAGCATTGTTTGGCTACATAAACAATGTCACGCACAAAAGAACACCATGGACAGAAAGAGTTAATAAAACATGTAGTATTATTTACTATACGCTACCTAACAAACACTATCAATAAAATTGTAAAAGAAATTGAAATTAAAGAGCTGAAATATATGTGTGTGTGTATATATATATATATATATATATATATATATATATATATATATACATATCTTCAACAGCATGTCTTCTGACATGCTTTGCAAAATACAGTGCTTTTAATGTTGCTTATCACACAAATGTTAGCAATTATTTCTTAGGATCATCTCAAATATTCTCCATTTGCCAAACATTTTAAAATCTAATTATATATATCTAACTATACATGTCCTAGGGAGAAAGCTTCATGTGTACTTAGTTATTTACACACTTTATCTATCACCTCAGTGAGAATGGAGGGCAGGCAATTTCCAGAAATTAAAACAGACTATCCATCAATCAAACTCCTTACATTTCCAGGCCTAAACGCTTCTCCCTCCTAATAGCAGGCTTTCCCCAAAGTTCCCTTCCAGATGATACATCTAGAAATTTCCCCATTTTTATAGACCCACCATGTCCCCTTTCTAATACTACTTTTGCATCTTGGAAGTAGGTCTGCTTACTAGGGAGATGACCAGCTCAGACCAATGCAGCAGCAATTCTGCATGGGAATCAATCTTATTGAATCCAGTGGAACTGGTTTCTGAATAGATACAGACATTTGAGCAAACTTATGTTACACTGCCAGTCAAAAAGGCCTTTTTTAAATAAAAGAAAACATTTAAAAGGTTTTCATATCCAGCTACATACATGTTCTACCAGTTCTCTACTTTACCTGGTTTTGCCATCTTCTCCTCATATGTCATTCCTTGGAGCTTATAAAAAAATCCAGGCTCATAGTCCACTAATTAAAAAGCCCAGCCTGCAAAGAAAATGAAATAAAACACTTGAAACAAGGGAGAAAAAGGATGAAAAGGAACTGCAGTATAAAAGGGGGGAAAAAGAGATTCTAAAGGTAGCTTTCTTCTTCACCCAAAGAGCAATGAGTTCAGATTATGAAGTATCAGGGTGGAAGTCAGGACATAGACCAAAGCTCAGTGATTGAACATAGACCTTGCAAATAGAAAGTCCAAGTTCAGTCCCTGATATTTCTAGATCAGTTTTCTAAAAATCAGCAACAAGTGATATGAAGAATTCTCTGCTTGACACTCTGGAGAGGTCTTGCCAGTCTGAGTTGACAAAACTGGACATGTGATAATACCAGGCAGCTTCCTCTGAACGGATAAATTACATTTTCTTGATCTATGAGGACAACTAAAATTTCAAATTAGTCTGAAAATCAAAAGATTCACAAGCTGCTGAACCATGAATTCATTTTGCATTTCTCTTTTCTGCAAGAAAAATAAAAATGACAACCCAGATACAGTTTTCCTTTTCAACCAACTATTCAGATAAATACCAGTTTAAGGGAGATGCCTGCAACAGAGAAGAAGAGCAAGATAATAATTTCCTTTGTTACTTAAGGTGGGTCCTGGTAGGTTCTCAGGATGCATTCTTTACTGACACATGCAACATGAGAACTCAGCTTTTATAAATAATTAAACAAGCTTATTTACTAGTAATAGGAACCCTTTAGAAAATGAGATGTGGTAAAGCCAAATCATTAGTCAGTCACAATTATGGCACAAATAATCCTGTGTGTACGATTAAAATCCACCTCCACAAAGGAATGCAGAAGAAGATCAAGAAGCTTTGAATCACACAAAAATGCCCTGGTGTGCAAATTGCTCCATATTTTATCTGAAGTTAAGTAGGACAAGTTCTGCATCCGTCCCTGAACAATGGGCAAATTCTAAGCTTTTGAATTCTATACCAATAATTTTGAAGTGTTGGAAGAAATATTCTTTTGGGTTCTGCTCCAAGTGGGAAGAAAGACACTGGAAGCATGGTGACTGCTTGGAAAGATGG
>JANHJO010008664.1:123945-135609 GCA_032468235.1 Pseudoxyrhopus heterurus | reverse complement strand
CCCCAACAATCTGGGTTCTCATTTTATCAACCTCAGAAGGATGGAAGGCTAAGTCAACCTTGGAGCTGGTGGGATTCTATCAGCCAAACTGCTGAACTGCAAGTCTGCAGAGTAGTCTGCAGTACCTCATTCTGACCACTGAGCCACAGCAGTATTGCATCCATCACCACTATAATCAAGTCCCAACTGCCTTGCATCTGAATCTTCCCCTGCAAGGAAAGGGTTTGAAAAAAGTCCAGCACAGAGTGGCTTCCTTTGTAGCCCCTGGCATCAGAGGCCTCCAGGGACAGGTATTGGATATCCCTGCCTATTGTTCTAACTGCAGTTTATGAAGTGGTGAAAAATAAAGTAACATATGTGTTCAGGTTAGGAGCACAGAAGCAATGATCTAACAGTTGGGATCTATTCCTGTCTTCTGGGAGAGGTTAATTCCTGTCTCCTGTGGAGGAAAAGAAACCCACACTTAAAATCTTATGTATATCTGCTGTAGCTTTCAGCAAAAAATACGGAAACTTCTGAGTATGATCAAAATCAATAAGTCAACGATCTTGTGAAATCAGCTTGTTGACAGGGCCAAGATTGCAGTTATTCTGGATTAATATTTGAAATGTTAATCAGTATTTTACAAGCATAATTTTAATTACTGTTTTCCACCTTTTGGTTTTTAGGAAACTTTATGCAGAGCTTTGCCAAGGTATCGTGGATGTAGCCATCTCTTGCATCTTTCCTCTGAATGATACCACTCAAAAACAGAACCGACCACCTGTATTTATAAAGTTGTCATAATTAAGGATAAAATGAACACATTGGAAAGCGTCCACCTGTTTGGATCCAGGGAAGACCAAGAAACACTGAACATTGCATCCTGCACATCATGCCAAAAAGAAGAAGGAAAAAAGTGGCATAATTTTTTAATTTCAGAAGAACATTTCAGAGGAAAGCCCCAGATGAACCAAAAAGCTCTCATCGACTCTAAATGTTTTAAAGCATTGTTTCAATAACAAATCCTGTAACCGAAGCCTATCTTTAATCCAGGGGTATGATCAAGTCTTGACTTTATCTTTTTCCTTCTACTTTAATAAATTGTTTTAGCAAATGCAAGTATCAGTATCCTTGAGAGACTGAAGATTTTTCCACTAAGAGTTGTGAATCTTTTCTTTCTTTACTTGCTGCAGTTCTAGTGCCTTAGCTTTATTCCTAACAACTCTCCTAATTTTTTTTGTTTATACAATGTTGCTTTTAAACTAAAACAAAAAAGCTGCCCTGGTTTGCGTGGTATGAAGTTTCTTCAATATCTTTGTCTTTATATATATTTATTTGTGTGTTCATTTTTTTAAAAAAATGCATATTCTTTGCAAGAAACTAACTGTGGGAGACTGCAAAACTGTATCCTTTTTTCTTCTGACAAGCTGGCACAATTGCAAAATCCTATTATATTCTTGTTTTTTTTAAAAAAATCTCATCCCTTTGCTTGTCTTTTTACCTTATGGAAATGTTTCTGAGATAGTGAAATGGAAGCTTTTAAAGGGCCTTGATCCTTTCCTTATTCCACAAATATTGGTTGGATTCATGCATTGTGATGACCATTATGTGTGAATTTACCCAGTAAGGCATCATAATACATGGAACCCAACCCAGGCCATTAGTCAATAAACCATGCTTAAATTCGGGTTAAGTAAACATAGCCATTTTATCTCAGTTCACTTGGCATAGCAAAACAATGGTTTGGTTGTTGAAGTCCACATTATTCCACCTGTCTATCATTTGTGAATTCATATTCCCTTTCTAATTTGTCCAATCTGAGTAAACTGATACTAATCACATCCATGGTAATCAAGTCCAAATCATGATTGAAAATCCAGTTAAAACCATGTGCAGAAAGCAAAGTGGTATTAGAGTAGACCATAGTTCGAGGGAAGGTCATTCCTGTCTCCCAAATAAATGGCAGGGCAATTGTTTTAGCCCAGTTCTGCATTTCTTGCCAGCATTAAGTAATCCCAAAATAATGCAGGTAGGTTCAGGTATTGTATTATGCCACAGTTTGTTACTACATCACAATTGGTTGGTTTGCATAAGCTGAGCTAAATTAAACAAGCTACATAATGGCTTAGCATGTTTTAATTGAAAGCCACTTTGAATGTTTTGTCTTATTGGAAAAGTGGCACATAACACTGAATAAATTGTACCATGCATAAACCCAGCCAATAAGCATTAGCAGTTAACAAATGAAGACTCTCCACTCAGAACCAGCATTCTCCCTATTGCTCTTCTAGAGAAAGAGTACATAGGAGAATGGTTGAATCTAAGGAACTTGCTGTCAGTCCATAGTAAGAGAATGCAGTCTGGCCAAACATCACCCATGTCTTCATTTCATTGGTCCTCTTCTAAAATTAGGGCTGGCATGGATATGCAAACTTACAGTCAGCAAGAATGCACTCCATGAAGCAACATAACTGATTTTTTTATAACCTATCACTGCAAAATATCCTTTACAAATATTAAAATAGAACTTTCCCAGAGCTATTTCATGCCTGACTTCCATAAATCGAGCATTCTTCTCTTATTATAATGAGAAGATAACTTCTCCTCTTATCACTGACATAATTTGTATATTTACAAAAGGCACTGAATCCATAGACCTTCTGATCCTAAAATTAACATTTTTATTTTAGTGTGTAATTTATTATATAAAATATTGTCTCCTTGCAAAACTGCTAGTTTCTGTCTTAAGCAAAACATGTTACTAAGGCCAAGTGCAATGGGAAAAAGCACACTAAAACATTTAAGGCAAGAATTCTCTTTATATTCAAAGAGTTCAGATTACATAACTACACTATCATGATTCCTTGGGAAACCTGAAGGTGTCATTAATAATAGCAAATCGTGTACTGTAAACCACTATATAATTTGTTAGTGCCTTCAGAATGTTTAGCAAAAAAGGAGACACTAACTGCAAATGTATATCCTGAACTTATATGTAGTTACTTATAAATAGGTTCAGTTATTTGAAACTACCTACAGGTACTTGGATCATAGCCTTATGCTGAAAATTCAGGAAGCCACAACACACTTTGCTAATATTTCTTGTTAAGATCATTAGGCATGTTGTATAAATACATTGTCATTCTAGATGCCACTGCATGTTGCATGCTATAATATTTTAAGTCAAAGCTGTAGGACAGCTTTATAATTTAGGAAGATGAAATGAAATTTGCCATTTGTCAGTTGACCAATGAGCGTGATCTGGCAGATGTAAACCACCAGTTTTTTACTTCTGTTGAAGTAAAAAAAAAGGGAAATTGATTGGGTAACAATTGGGAATTGTTGGAAGACAATTACAGTATTATTCCTAATTATTACATTCATAAGGTATCAACCGTATTGTACTCAGACTGACTCAGATTGGATGGGAATTACAATACTACTACTACTACTACTACTACTACTACTACTACGTACATTCAGAGTATACATTGTGTTGTTCTTGTAGTGACTACTAAGACAAGCTTATGCTTAAAATTTGCAGTCACATTTCCAAGAAGGCAGCTAAACCCATTAGAATTTAAAACCAAGGAGAGATGTTGGATCAGAATGGTAATCTGATTAATTATAACAAAATGGAGAAAGGGTTTACACAGAAGGTGATCCTGAATAGAATTCATGGAGGACCACACATTAGACAGATAGAAGCAAGGAATTGGCAGTGTGGACTTCAACTCCCAAAGTTCCTCTTGAATAACAGGCTTTTGACTGACTACTTTGCAAGTACGTACTCTGAATATAATGAAATAATGTTGGCGTAATACAGATTATATGGAGTGCTTGCGAAGAATTGAATTGAATTTTGAATTTATTGAATTTATATGCCGCCCAGCTCCTGAGGGACTCGGGAGATACAGTATTCCCAACCTAAGGGATGGGAATGTTCATGATTTTTACTTAAGTCACAGGGTTTTTTTTTTCAGCTGAGGATGTTTGCTTTGCCATGTTTATTTGACATTAAAAGAATTAAGAGAAAGGAGTATAAGGTATGTTTGCCACCTTGAATTATTTGCTAAAGTAATAAAGATGGGATAAAAAAACCAAACTAGCTATTGTAATGTCCTACGTTTTTATGCAATGTCCTAAGTTTACTAGGTAAGCTTAGTTTGAGAACTGATATCCTGAGGAATATCCTTTCAGCAGTTCAGTTCTTGTTTGCAAACTGGGCATCCAGGTGTCCTTAGGGTATGCCTCATTTTACATAATAGATGTTGAAATATCATTGTTCATGTTTCTTAAAAAATAACATACTTTTCTGTTTATTGTAACCATACCGCTATATCTGTCCATTAATTATAATTTTCCCCTTACTTTTATAGTTATTTCAATTTTAATGGCGAAGGAGGCAGGATGTAACTGTCAGTAAAACTACTATGATTTTCTTTACTTATGTATTATTTGCAATTAGGCCTTGCATAGACAAAAAAAATGCAGTACAATGTTATTTTCCTTTATACACGTTATATAAATTAAGGCAGCAAGCAAAATTGAAGCTATACAGGATAACTTTGTGAAAGAATTCATAGATGCAGAATTTACTTTTAACTTTTGGACTCAATGTTTAATATTGTAAGTATTTGGGAAAGCCTTACATAGGAATATTAAAATAGCACACCTGATTATTTAAAACAAAATCTCTTAAAAGGGCTGTATTCCACCTTAAGCAATTGTCTGTATGGGCTTTTCTGATATTGGGTATATATTTTACACTGTATCTGATTTGTGTGTCTTTCATAATGTGATGGAATCATGCATGCTACTATTTATTAGGCAGTGAAAATCCTTTGGTCAGTAGATTTATTCCAACAGAATTAGGGAACTGGGGAGCTACAATCCTTCAAAGCAGTTAAGTAGTAAAATCACTAAACTATAAATATTCACATACTCAGAACATTTGTTCCATAAAGTGATTGAAGTTTTGTATACTAGATACTGGCAAAAATATTATCTTAAATAGGAAAGTTTGTTCAAGAATGAATAAATGAATGAACCTGATTTGTTTCTATAGCAAACATTTAAAAATGAGATTGTGTGTTATGTCCAAATGTTCATGTACAATATCCAGATATTTTAGTAATGCTTTGACAATGATGGCGAGAGGAATTCTGGATACAGCAGTTGAGGAAGACTGCTAGAAGAACATGTACAACTGCCAATTAAATAAATAAAAACATAAATACATGAGCCCAATCATTTCATGAATAAAGCACTAGTGGTAAGCTGATATATCTGTGCCTTTCAAGTTAATACCAGTTATTTCTGTCTTTTAAATACAGCTGCACTGCAAAGTTTGTTAATGTCATTTTATTTAATTATACAGAGCTCCTCTCCCTGAAGACATGGTACTAAATTACCATGAAGCACCAGTGTTTTGCTGAGGATTTGATAACAGATATTAAAAGAATAAAACAGGTCATTTCAGTTCTTTTGGAGATGTTTCAAGGTCAAAATACTCACCAAATACTTGAAACAAATATTTCAGATTTGTATATTAAAAAAATGCTTTGCACGCTGAAATGATTCAGCTCTTTCAACATGCACAATTCTTTTAAGCAATTAATTGCATAACAATGTATTTTGCTGATGGAATAAGGGGCACAATGTGACACAAACATCATTTATACAGTGAATTTTTCTCTTTTGTTTCACTCCACTCTGGTGAAGCTATCCAAATCTGCTCTTCGGATTCCCTTAGCCCTACCTATAAAAGAAATTGGAAGGAGTGGGCAAGAGGCATTTGGGAATTTGCATGGAAAAGAGGACCAGTAAATAAAAGCAAAAGAAAATATCCACCCAATATCCCAATAGGATGATGACACTGAGAAAGAATAATTTTTAAAATTAAAATGATTTTTGAAATAATAAATACATACGGCACCAAACTACAATTCTATGAATGTCAATGTAGAATAGTCTCCCTTTCTTCAAAAATAAGCATCCATAAGACTGAACTGTTATTCATAGGTTGACATCAGATTTGTTTCCACTAATTACCTACTTGGAACTGGTTTTGCTTTGTTTAACAATTTATGTGGGGTCCTCCAACTGATGTCTGCAGATGGAATAGACTTGGAAAGAAAATGGCCATGGATTAATAATAGACTATTATAAAACTAAAGATACTTTTAATTAATTTTAGTAATTAAGTAATTTTGACAGCATTTCTTCTTAATTGTGATTAAGCCTTCAACAAATATAGTAAGCAGAAATTATATTGGTGTAGTTTTCCAGGCTAGAAAATAGTGAATTCTAATCCTGCCTTAGGCACAAATCCACCTGCTTGACCTTGGGCTGGTCACACTCTCCCAGTCCCAGGAAGCAAGCAATAGCAAACCACTCCTCAAATGTTGCCCCCAAAACTGCATAGATGAGTCCAGGCAGCTGCCAGGAGTCAAGGCACACATGCACACAATGCACACCAAAGTTTTCCCCTATTGTAGATCCCCTACTGGATTTCTAATTTTTTTAAAGTACATGCATATCCTGCCTTTCAACTTAGGAACTTAAGAAAGCATGTGCATCATCCCCATCTCCCTGTTAGAACTAAGAGTGCATCACTGGTCCAAAGTCCATCAGCATTTGTGGTTCGGGGCAGATTTGAATCAACATCCTAGTGAAAAAAATTACCACTACACCAGTGTTACTGAAATGAAGGTATAGCTCCTTTTTGATGAATCAAATGGCAAATATTTAAAATAATAATCTCTCCTAGAATATGACAGAAACCAATAAATCCTTTCCTCCTTTGGATTTTCTCCACTCTGTGTGTATGTGTGTGTGTGTTTTGAATTATTCTAACTAACTGGAGACCATATTAGGTTCAGTTCTACCACAACTCCTCTAGCTTTATTCTTAAAGTATAAGGTAAAAGAGAACCATTGTATATGCCTGACATGCAATATGCTGTAAAGTTAAGAATATTAAATGAATATAAATATGACTGTAGTCATTCAAAGGTTAGGTTTTCTATTGGTAATGAATGACATTTTACTGTAACCATAAGATACTGTCTTATTTGTAGGAAAGGTTGTTTAATTTACAACAGCTATGATCATTTACAACAGCTGTGCCAACAAGAGTAAAATATATTGTGACTACAATTTTAGAGGATGGCATACAGATAATTACTAAAATGTTCATGCTGTTTCTGCCTCCAAACCAAATTAACTCTGGGATCAGGCCTCCATATTACATGTTTGAAAAACTTCAGAACTGAACACACACTCTCTAAAGTTACATCATATTAATTTTTTTGTCTGTCTTCAGAAAGTTATAGTATGGTTGTATACATTTGTGTCTAATGGAATATACTGTATGACTGTAAGCAATGCATGTATTGCTGATATTTCTACTTAGACCTCTCTTAAATGAATTAAAAATATAAAATCTGGAAAAAAAATAAAAATAAATAAATAAAATAAATAAATCCTTCTTTGATGTCTTACCTTTTCCCCTAGAATGACAGTGGTTCACACAGTACATTTTATGTTGTAAGTATCATCAGTGAATATCTAATTATGAAGAATTTCCTGAAGTCTTTTACTTCACCTGCACATGTAGGTAGACAAGATTGCTACTCTAGAGAATTTTCTTTTCACCCTTGTTTTAAAATGTTGTGTCAAAAAAAAAAAAAGTTACGGTATATGGAAGGTCCTGCTGTGGAGTCCCAAATATCAGTTGCTGTTGCCTTCCTGCCCTGAGTTGGATCTCTTCAGGGTGTCTGTGGAAAACAGGATGCTGCAACCAGCTGTTGATTCAGATGGATTTTTCCTGTTGTTTTTTGTTTTTTAACAGTGCCCAGGTTGAACCAGAATTTATGCAAAAGCAAATTATAGTACTTTAGGGTTTTTTTTTCATGTCTAAGCCATAGGTACCACCAATTAATGCTTGGGGCAGTTAGATATCAATACAAAAATCCTTTCAATGTTACTCAATAGAATAGAATCTGCTTTTCTGTCTGGAGGAGAAAGGGGGAGAAGTTTGCTTTGAAGGAAAATATGCTGGGGTGGGAGAAAATAAAAGTTTATTTCAAATGCCAGTGACAGACCTCAGGGGGGGAAATGGTGTTGCTCTAGGAGAGCAGATAAGGAAGACTGATGCTTGCTAATGATGAGGATATTCAGGATTGGATTGAGACAAGCGTCCCTGCCAATGGGGAAAACCACCTCCCGTAAGCTCAGCTTGGAAATGGAAAATCTTCCTGCAATTCTGGAAGTATTGCATCTGAGCCAGAAATAAATCAGCAGAGATGCTAAGAGCAGAATGGGAGATTCATCCCACAGGTGCAGAACTATTTTTGAAATGGCAAAAAATATTGTGTGGACCTAACCTTAATTAAGCTCTACCTATGGGAGAAAGACAGATATATAGTTGTTTACAAACCAAAATCTTCTTCATTTCCTTCCTTTAACCTCATTTCCATAGTTGGTGGTTGGCATGGGTTTTAAAACCCAACAAGTCAAGTAATCATTAAATTGTAGTCACTGCTACAATTCAGAAAATCATTTCAAAGACATACGGTAACTTGGGATTCAACCTGACAGTTCAAATGTAATGATGATAGGACTCTGGACTTAGCAAAAGCCGGTTTCAGCAAACATGCCAATGATTATTTTCAGCCATGTTGCCATGGGCAGTGGCTAGCAGGTAGAGAAATTTGCATGCATCATAACTCTTACTTGATAGCAATGTGCACTTTTTAAGGTGCTTGAGCCCACATGCTAACATGTACCGGTACATCGCTGTTGCTACCAAGCTGAAAAGAGGCATATCATGAAAGAAATTCTCAATGGGCTCACTGTTTTGATTCAACAGCTTTTCTTTGCAAGAAACAGCTGGTTCATTTCATTAGCACTGCAATGAAAACAGCTGGCACTAAGTTCACTACCGACACTAGAAAGAAGCCAGATCCCAGAGTCAATTCTCCTGGGAATTGAGGGAAAGAACATTGCTGTGCTGGGGCTACAATCTAAGGATCTGGTTGGAATGACTTTGCTGGGACAAGCATTTGTGATCCTTTTAATTTGCCTTTCTGGGGTTGGCAAAAAATATTCTCAGGCTCTTCAGAACGAGGTTAGCTTTAATGAAAAAATGATTTGAGAAGCTGCCAGCCCCATACAACAATTGCTTGCCAGCAAGGAGATGGCCCAGATCAGGAAAGGATTAAACTGGATATGAGACATTTTCTGAAATTTTCTGCCTCGCCTTCCATCTTTGAGAAGGCACTCTTTTGTCAAATTATGTGTATACAAAGAGGAGCCTTTTAAAAGCCTTATTCTAAGTAATGGATAATTGGAAGAGAAAGCTACAATGCACTTTTCAAGACAAGGTAAAGATCCAGGAATGCTGGATTTACCATTATCTTGATCTCGACACATCCATTGCCTTTCCAGACATTCAGTTACCTTTTCTACCCGATCGGAATCTGAGGGGGTTCCTGGACTAAGATAGTCCTAGTTTTGGCTTGAGGTGGGCCCTTTGGTGACCAAATAACGCAGTGACCAAGGAGTGTGTCACACCTCATTGTGTCCCCATTCTTTCTGTGGATGTGGCTCTCTATTCCTCGGAAACTGACAAAACTGTGACAAAACCAGACCCAAGTATCCTAGCATTTTGCACTCATCCCCTTCTCTAGCAAAAGGGACTTCAATTATTGGGGAACTATCTCCGTGATTTAAGCAGCATAAAATGGGTCATAAATAAACCCCAATCCACTTTGCAAGCTGGTTTGTTCCTGATGAAGAGAAGGCAGGTTTTTTTTTTTTAATTAACCCTGGTTGGTTTCACCACTGCTTGATTTGTTGGGCTATTTAACACAAAGGAAGAATTCAAGGAAGGAAAGACAAGGAATACATTCACAAACAGTCAAACAGAACTGATCAGTCTCAGAGGTAGTTTTTACTGAAACCACAAGGATTAGGAGAAGGCCAATGGTCTGGAAATTGTGCTCTTTCCTTAGCTCTAAGCTGTTTATCTCTACTGTCTGCTCTTCCCCAAAATATTGTCAATAGAGTCTTCGGCCCAACTTCTTGTGAATAATCCTCGTTCTCGATAATGCCATTTAAAAAGTATCTGATATTAGGAACAGATACTAATGAAGACATGTTTTTAACCCTCCCAAATTGTAGCCAGCGAATTGTAACTCCCAGCAAAATCCCTGGTGGTTGATCACATGCATCCTGGTGATACTACGGGGGCTTCTGGAGAGACTGACGGAGCAGTAATGCTATGATGCAGTTACTCATTTCGTGCCTCTAGACCATTTTACACGAGACCAATCTGCACCTTCAGTTAAGAAAAATATACATATATGTGAAAGAAACTCAGGGGAAGTAAGGATCACACATCATATGGTAGGCTGAGAGGCCTACATCTGCTCTTGCACAGAGCTGCAGAAAAAAAGGAAATTAAAGGAAACACAATTCAGTGAGAAGAGACTGAGTTTAATGCCAGAATTCATTTGTTTGTTTTGAAGGAGGAGATTGATTCTACCACAGAATTGTGAAGGAAGGAATAGATACTGCCTCCAAAGCAGAATTTAAATGAGTTTTGTAACAATACACACTTATTTTGTTTCATAACTGATTTTTTTCATAAGTCATGGTCTACAGATATTCTACATTTAAAAAAAAACTTATCTTGCACTTTTTTGTAGAAATTATTTTTTTGTTCAATCCTTAAATTTTAAAGTATATCTGCACTCACTATCAGTGAGTTAGAGACTAACTAGCAGTTCCACTAAGACCAGTGGTGGGATTCAGCCGGTTCGCACCTATTCAGGAGAACCGTTTGTTAACTTTCTAAGCAGTTTGGAGACCGGATGTTGGAAGAAATCTCCTTCCAACAGCCTTTTATGTTTTTCCATTTTACAGGGCTAATCCTGTCAGGAAGGCAGGAAGGAAACATTCTGGTGTGCCTCTGTGTTGTTTCTAGCCTAATCCTTATCTTTATTGTCCTGCTTACAGAAACTGCCTCTCCAGTTAAGCTTTGTTACATTGTAACAGGTAATGGTTCTTGGCAGTACACCCAGACTTTCTGTCGCCTGAGCAGCTTCTCTGGAGGGGCTTGGCTTTCTTAAAGGGGAAGGGTTGTTTTAAGCTTTTTTACACTGCTTTAGTGGTTCCTGGCACTGTCCTTTTGGGGTGTACTTCTAAGAGGCAGGATGCAAGCTTAGCACTCTGTCTGATTTTTTACTGCCTTTCTGGGGGCATGTGGTCTTTCCTTAAATCTGGATGATTTTCTTAGGATATCTTATGAGGTGAGTGAGACCAGTAGGTATCTTTAAATGGTGCAAATGGATCTAAGGATTGCTTTTCCTGGGTGGGAAACGTTCACTGAGCACAAGAGTCTCTTGTCTATGGGGATTCTTCAATCAACCAGGTCATGGTTGTCCCAAAGGTGTTTTTTTCAAGAGGCAACTGGACTTCCTTGGTTTCCAGAAAGTCCAGTTACCTCTTGAAAAAGCACCTTTGGGAGCGGAGTCTCTTGCATTGCTTTGGAGTGACCAAGGCATATGATTGCTCACTGATAGTAAGATTAAAAAATGGGAAGTAGGGGTGTGGAGCCTTCAATTCATTTTAGTTTTCTTTCATTATAATAAGGCTTATTAACATGGCACCAGGC
>JANHJO010008664.1:90160-107598 GCA_032468235.1 Pseudoxyrhopus heterurus | reverse complement strand
ATTGTATCAAGCCTACCAATCATCCGATCACAGCCCGGAGAGAATCCATAGCGCAGACTTTGCCACTCAGTTGTTTCAGCCGCCATTGTAGTTAAGCAGCTATTAGAGCTGGAGATAGTTAAAGAGTCATTCACATTCCAGCTCAATCACACTTTCCCACTCTCTCCTCTGCTCACAAGATCAGTTGAATAGTTCAGCTCAGCTTACGTGTCCCTCGGTCAGCAACTCCAATTCTGATGCTACCTCCTGCACTGTCTTTTCCCGGGATGGCTCCGACTATGTGGTGAGCATTGCCACCGCGTCGTCCTGCCGTCGGCTAGGGCTCAATCCAGATCAGAGAAGATAAAAAAATCTCCCTGTCTGGTGGGTCCCCAATGCTTTGCCTCCCCAACAGAGAGGCTTAGGCTTCGCGAGAAGCCCTCAGGCAGATTAGCCTGGAGCAAACTCCGCAGGCTGCGGAATTTGCTACCAGCTTCGTCGAAGTTCAAACCGGTCTCCCCCCAGTGATTCATTTCTATTTAATCAATTTCTTCTCTATTCCCTCCTAACAAAGACACTAATATCTACGTTATTAATAAAATTATGTAATTTATAGCTTTTAAGAACTGGTATTTGAGTTTCTGTGAGTCCTCATTTTCCCTTTTATGTTTATTATGCCTTTTAGATAGTAAACCTGGGGACAGATCTTGCCTCACTATTTATATTTATATAAGCCTTTCTGGAAGCGTTTTTGTTGAATACTGAGGAAAATGTGCTCTTAAGAAATAACATTAGATGTTCAGTAACATAATGGAAAAGACCCCTCAATGAGTTAACTGTCTATTATTATTTAAGTTAAAATAGTCCTGTAATAATGTTTTTCACTTGAGACAAGAATATCAAAACAGATTTTTTTTAAAAGATTTGATCTCAAGATGTTCCAAATATTGTAATCTGGCTATCAGATGTACCTCAGAAAGCCTTGAAATTGTATAAGTGAACTATAGCAGCCAATCTCTAAAGATGGATGAACTGGCATGGGAAAGGACAATACCTCAAGTAGCATGACTGAAGATAGTTCATTTTTATGAACCTTATCTGTGAAATAAACCATTAATTATTCTCCAGAGGAGGAGATGAGGCAAATAATGAGATTTTTTCACCAATTTGTTTAGTTTGTGGTTAGATTGGTGCTTTGAATATATTAGGTTCAAATTTAACATTTTTCGTGGCTTCAATTGGTTTTCAGTTTTTCGAATTTTTTACATTAAAAAGAAATTCTACCATTGTCTTCTATATACTTCCACCCATAACAAGGGTTCCTTGATCAAAGCAAATCCCATCTGTGTCTTTACCATGCTGGAGAATTTTAGGAATTGCAGTTTCAGAATACCAATGAGAAGATGTTAAATTGGATTACACTAACTTTCTGGGAAGTTTCTGTACAGTTTTTCCTAACATGATAAGCATTGCCACAAAATATTTCCATAGGTGTCACCCCAGTTGATGGTGTACCAAGTCAACCTTATGCTGAATGTTATCCAGTTATATTAGATGGGGCTCTGGTGGGCTGGATAGAGAAGGATCAGGCTCCTGATCTTGTGGAGACTTTCAGGCGCTTCAAGGTGAGTCTTCTTTGCTTAATTGCAATGTATATCTCAGTTCCACTCTCTTGGAAAATAGTATCATTTCATTGATTGGGTGATGGCACCCATGATTGTCATTCAGAATTAGAAGATTTTCCAGGTGCATTTCTACTTCCTTCAAAAGTCATAGCTCTTGATGAAGTTACTTGTCTCTCCTCCCTTTTAATTCTCTTTAAATCTTACAAGGCGAATTATTACTACTTTGTGAATTAGTTTAAATGCTAACTATTTCTTCTTTCTGCTGAAGGATATAAAAACAAATCATTTTGAATCTTAAAATCTGTTAACAGGCAATGCAAGAAAAGAAGATTCCAGGTTGGACAGAAGTGGTGCTCATTCCGATGACAGGGAAACCCAGTCTCTACCCAGGACTTTTTATTTTCACTACCCCTTGTAGGATGATGCGTCCTGTACAAAACTTGGCTTTGGGAAAGGAAGAATGGATTGGCACAATGGAACAGGTAACACTTTTAATATTTATAATAAAGCATCAGCTAATCCAAAACTAATTTATTGTATTTCAGCAATTGGAGGGAGGGAGGGGTGAGAAAGAGATGCAGATTAGATCTGCCAAAATTATACTAGGTGTAAGTTGTGTTGGAGAATGTCTTGAATACACTTTCAGAATTCTCCTACGTTATCAGAAATTCTTTCCAGAAATCCAGGTGGGTTCTTGTTTCCTGACCTTGCCAGCCTCTCGGGACTTGATAGAGGGCACCAAAATGAAATGAAATTAAAACTGGGCAAAATTGTGTAAGACTGTCAAATCTTACAAAATCTTGACAGTTTCAAATCTTGCATTTTTTCCCCATCAATGTTGCAAGCTTTTGTATTTTGTCTTTGAAAGCATGCAAATTTTGTTGAACATTTTGGTGGCGTTGTGAGCTTTTTTAAAAAAAAATACTCATTTTTCGGGGGTGGGGTGTAGACTACTATTTGGGAGTGTTGGGAGATCCTGGAAGTATGTTTCTGACCACTGGTATATTTGATCAGTAATAGCTTAGTTATGTAGCTGAACCCTTTTTCTTAAGATTAACAAGTGTCCATTTTAAATAATAAATAACAGACCATTGTTCTCACTTAATCTCATATTTCCATGTCTTCAAATATCATTAGCTGAAGAATAAAGCATGTTTTGCTTGTGTCCCCTCTCCCCCTCCATTATCCATTCAGGCTGAAAAAGTACAATCGCTTGAACCCCTGCCAGCTCGGTCAGTATGTATAATACTGAGCAGTTCCCAGTGTTTCTCTTGCAAGTTAGAACAAATTGTTATAGAATTGCAGTTGATAACAGCATCATTAATAAGACTTTTGAATTCGTCCAATTGGCTGCATACCTAACGCTATTAATTCTGATTACTGCCTTTTATAATTTTGTCATTCATATTAAAACTGAATTTTTCTGTAGTGGGCTGCTAAAGTTTTACTGGATTAGTTTTGCAGAATGATTATTCTTGTAATAATAAGAACTGGAAGCAGTTCAGTGGATTTGATAGCTTTTGAAAGTGATGGAAACTGGGTTTTCCTTAGGTATTCATGAACATTGCCGTGTCCAAGGATGAAATTCAGCCTGGGTTGACCACTCATCAGGAGCTTTTTCCCTATAGCATGCTAAGCGTGGTTGCGTGTTTCATTCCTTTCTCTGATCACAATCAAAGTCCAAGAAACATGTACCAGTGTCAGATGGGTAAGTATTTACTGTTTCCTAACTATACTAATAATTCAGTTATTTTCATAGTATGCATCTTTGTAATCAACCAGGCAGAAGCAATCAGACCCACACGTGAAAGGTTCAAGCTCTCCACTTTGTTATATTCTGTCTTACAGACTGCCAGCCTTAGCCTGGGAACAGATAGATAAAGTTCTATGGAATTTAAAGGGGTGAGTGGGTGTCCCAGCTGGACCAATTGTGGTTGCACAAGGACTCAAGACTAAATCCACACTTGAGCCCTCCCCCTTTCCTGACTAGGTATTTCCTGACAAATTACTACATCTGTGCACAGGAGTTATCAACAAGGTTTCTAAGGACTTCCATGTTTTGCACAACTATAGCATTTAAAAGAATAGAATACAAATTAGGAATATCCAAGAAAAACCTGGAACATACTGAGCAGTAAAAAAATGAGGGGAAGAGATAGTCTATTAGCAGCATGAACAGAATAGAAAATCTTAGAAAAAATGACGTTGATTACTATAAATAGGAGTATTTTATGCAGTACTGTTTTGTTACATGTCACATTTTTGTAAAAGTTATTGTTGTACTTTGATCCGCTGCTCTTTTCAATTTCTTTTATATATTATATTTTATTTATATACTATATTTACCAAAAGTAAGATTAGGGTTTTTTTCCATTAAAATTGCCTTGAATGTATTTATTTCTTATTTAACTGGTAATTATACCTTCTCAGCTCCAGAGACTTTTAGTGGCGGCTAACATGCAAATAACTACTAATAAAATGCAATAATCATAACATAAATATAATAAAAATAGTATGGAGGCTGAGGGATGATTAATTAAATAGAGTTGGATGGACGGCACTCCTCTGCTGCAATAAGAACAGAGCTGCCTTGAGACACTGCTGACTTTGTGTCCTCGGAGATGCCACATTCATTCTGCCACTATTGCAGAGGCTTCCTACTTTATCTCCCTGAGCTCCTTGATAAACCACGGAGCACCTCAGGATTTGCAGACTGAGAGGATTCTTCGGCTAGGACTCACATTATAACTAGAGACTTGAGACGTACATTCTTTTCTTTTTTTGGTTTAACATACATTCTTTAAGGGAAACAGAGAAGCCATTTCTTTCACCGAGGGGGAAAAGGGTTGAGATAGAGAACCTCTTCTATCCTTGTATTCCATACCTATTTTTTTTTTTAGAAAAACAAGGATCAGCAAGGGACTTTTCTCTTATGCCTGATTGCAGATACTTGTCCTTTTGTTGTTGTAGTGGTTGTTCTGGCTCTGCCATTTTAGAAATAAGAATTTGGACTAGTTTGGATGTGTGTATCTCCTGTATGTGCACTACATTTGTTATTTAATCTCCTTAAAATTAGAAACAGATTTTCACTAGACTAGACACAGAGATCCAGACATTATGATTGGCCAGCCTGGCAGTGTTGTAGACACGTTTGTAGAGCTTCTCTCATGTGCTAACTGCAGGGTTAGTATGAAGCAGACAAGAAGATTAATCCATGCCAATTTTATTTTTACATATTGGACATGTAACACTGAAGTTACATTGAGTATATTATTAGAAAGGAGAAGAAGGGATTAAATGTTCAGTGGCAGAGAAGGAAGAAACTTGAGCTGTGAAATTTGGACTACTCACTGAACAAAATAGTTCTTAAACATGAAAGGAAAGGGGAAGGAGGAAAGGAGGAAAAGGAAGGGACGGGAAGAAGGAAAGGAAAGGGGAGAGGAAAGGACTTTCTATCAGGACAGGATATTTGTACCTTTACTCCTGTTCTGTCTCTTCTGATTAGCAAAAACTCTGTTGTCTGAACCAGAGGGAATCTTTTTCCATAGCCAACTGCCTGTTAATGGTAGACTGTTATCATTTTGAGTGTGAAAACATGACTTTGCCACCAATTTATGGCCATTTCCGTAATGAAAGTTGCAATATATATTTTGAATATCTTTTCCAACTGTAGATAATCATTCTGGGGTTTTTTTCTTCTCCTTCCCTCTTTTACCCCCACTTGTGTCTCCCAGGTAAGCAGACAATGGGTTTTCCACTTCTCACTTTCCCGTATCGATCCGATGACAAGCTATACCGGCTTCAGACTCCTCAAAGCCCATTAGTTCGGCCATCCATATATGATTATTACAATATGGACTCTTATCCCATTGGAACAAATGCCGTTGTTGCTGTGATCTCCTATAGTGGTTACGATATGGAAGATGCAATGGTGAGGCCATAGTAAAATGGATATGAACAGAAGGAAATTTTCAGGGTATTTTTCTTTCTGTACTTGTGAAAATCACATGAAATATGATAAACTTGATTTTCCAAATACAGGTAGTCCTCAACTTACATCAGCATCCCCATGGTCACATGATCAAAATTCAGACAACTGACAACTGACTCATATTTATGACGGTTGCAGTATCCTGGAGTCATGTGATCACAGTTTGTAACCTGACAAGCAAAATCAATAGGGAAGCCAGATTTACTTAACAACAGTGTTATTAACTTAACAACTGTGATGATTCATTTAACAACTGGCAAAAGGTTGTAAAATGGGACAAAACTCATTTAACAAATATCCCATTTAGCAACAGAAATTTTGCACTAAGTTGTGGTCATAAGCCGAGGACTACCTGTAATGGTCTTAATCTTTATGGTGAAAATAATTCTACCTTATCAAATGGGAATGAAAAGTCATTCTTTTTAGAAAGCATCTAACAAGAATTTTCTTAAAAGGAGTTGTATATATGAGCATCATTGCTTAAAAAAAGATCACCTACTAGTCTACATTCTCTATAACATGTCAGAGGTTAAGAGATGGTTTTAAAATTCAAAAACAACAATTTATATTTAGCTTGGAAATGTTAAGGTTAACTTTTTGTTTAAGCTTAATCTAAAACAATGACGTTCTGCCTGTCACCATTCAAGTCAGGCCCGTTGCTTGGGATATCTCTTGAGGATGGGATAGAAATTTCAGGCACTTTGAAATCCAAGCAGCCCTTCCCCAAACACCAGTAGCTCCTGAGTGGAGCCCTTTTGGTGTGTGGTGCCACTGTACCCTTCCCATGCTGTAAGAAGTACCCAACACATCTGGAAGTGGGTTAGGTTTTGAAGAAAGTGGGGAAATCTGAAAGTAACTATTGTGTTTCCATAATGTGGGAAACAAGATCATTTACGTTTATAAAGGCATTGTCTCTTTTACTCAGTGTGAACTTGTATTTCCTTAGATCCTGAGCAAGTCGTCTTGGGAGAGAGGATTTGCACATGGCAGCATCTACAAGACAGAACGTATTGATCTTACAGAAAAAGTAAAGCAAGGAGAAGACAATCTAGTGTTTGGGATTGGGCATGATAAACCTGTGCAGAGTTTGGACCCCGATGGCCTGCCCCACATTGGAGCTAGACTTCAATATGGAGATCCTTACTATAGCTATGTGAATCTCAACACAGGGGAAAGCTTTGTGACCTACCATAAGTAAGTGCTGGTTGTTGGTGTATCAACGTTGTTTCCAATAGAAAACTGGAAAGTGCTTTTTGCAAATCACATGGGTGTCTCTCAATTGTTTGGGTATCATGGCATAATAATACAAGTATGGCCCTGTTGGATCAGATCTTTGGCACAGTCCAGCAGTCTTATAGTGGTCAATCAACTGTACAAGATAGTTTGCTCGTCTCCAAGCAGATGATGTTCAGAGGCAGTCACATTACTATCAAAATTAATAGCCATTGATCCCTAACAGGTAGCCTGCCTATCTAAACAACTCAAAAATATTGTCTATAGAAGAAAAAGTGTGAGTTATGAAACTGTGTTTCCCCTGGAATGTGCAAGTTGTCACCGAATTTTCCCCACCAGGTTATTTTAGTGTTATATTGTCTCTGGATATGGTGGTGGTGTATAGCTGTGAATGCCAGTAGCAAATAATAAAATTAGTGAATTAATTTAATCCCCATTTGTGGATATCTGAATTGTCATTCTCCAACAAGCATCAAGGAAATCCATAAATTAGCTATGTAGTCTATGTTCAGAGGAAAAATAATATTTTGTCCAATTCCCTAGAATCTACTTGTCAATTTTATTTGGTGAAACCACACTTTTATATTTATAAGGGGAGAAAGGAAAACAATCTTTTTTTTCTTTCTGTGTGTCATAAGTAATTATATACAGTAAAGCTCATGTCCACCCCATGAAAACAGCTGTTTATGCCTTGGAGGGAGTTTTTTCTGTTTTGACTATCACTTTGTAAATCTGTATTGAATATAGTACCTCAACCAACTTTAAAAGTCCTCAGCAGCTTGTTAAAAGTACTTTTAGTGTTTTAATTTTATGCATGTAAAAACAAAGTGTTTGTGAGCAAAACATGACTAGGTCTGATTAAGAATTGCCTGATTCTGAGGTAAGAAACGGGAAGCTGTTGTATAGTTGGCAGCATTATTGTTGTTAGTTGAGAAGTCATGTCCGCGACCCCATGGATAACGTTCCTCCAGGCCTTCCTGTCCTCTACCATCCCCTGGAGTCTATTTAAGCTCGCACCGACTGCTTCAGTGACAGTGGCAGCATATTTGACCGTTAATCTCTTAGATATGATCATGCCACTGTAAATGTAATGAAAAGGAAGAAAAATTAGGTGAGAGCATTTTGAAATTCATGGCACATTTTCTGGTGCCTGCACATCAAAGTCCAGATGATTTTTGGGAAGTTATATTTTCAACTGTTATCCACAATGTTAGCTATCTCAGTCTGATCTGTGTTAGCAGATGACAGAAGCTTTGCAGAGTCATAGGTGAAGGCACTTTCAAAAGATATGAATCTTTTGAACTGAAAGTCCAACAGTTAGACCCATAACTTTTTGACTTCCAAAATGCATGCTCTAATATTAAATTATAGACTTTATGAACATAAATAATGTTCCTTTTCTACAAATACTTCTATATGCAAAACAACCCAAAAACAATTACAGTTTAAGATTCAGAATGCTATTACATTGAGAGAATCGGCATTTCTTTGTATATATAGCATTAGCATGGTTATCTTCTCCTGTTCAGTCTCTACTTTATGCAAATACTTATTTCCTCCCAAAATATGTTGGAAATTCCATACAGGAGCTCTTCTGGTAATAATTAAACTCTTTCCTTTTTTTCCAGGAATAAGGAAACTTGTATTGTAGATAACATCAAGGTATGCAGCAATGATACTGGAACTGGAAAATTCAAGTGTGTATGCATCACTTTCAGAGTTCCCCGGAATCCAACAATTGGAGATAAATTTGCCAGCCGTCATGGGCAGAAAGGCATCTTGAGCCGATTGTGGCCAGCTGAAGATATGCCCTTTACCGAAAGTGGAATGGTGCCGGACATCCTCTTCAACCCTCACGGTTTTCCATCCAGAATGACCATTGGCATGCTGATTGAGAGCATGGCAGGAAAATCTGCCTCGCTTCATGGACTCTGTCATGACGCAACCCCATTTACGTTTTCTGAAGAGAATTCCGCTGTGGAATACTTTGGCAAGCTGCTGAAGGCTGCCGGCTATAATTACTATGGGACGGAGAGGATGTACAGTGGGGTATCTGGAGTAGAGCTCGAAGCAGACATTTTCATTGGTCTTGTGTACTATCAGCGCCTGAGGCACATGGTCTCTGACAAATTTCAGGTGAGGACTACAGGGGCCAGAGATAAAGTCACCAACCAGCCCATTGGAGGAAGGAATGTTCAGGGCGGCATCCGCTTTGGGGAGATGGAGCGGGATGCTTTGTTGGCTCATGGCACATCCTTTTTGCTGCACGATCGTCTCTTCAATTGCTCAGATCGTTCAGTGGCCCACGTTTGTGTTGACTGTGGTAGTCTCCTCTCACCTCTCTTGAAAGCTCCACCAGCCTGGTCCACCACTCGTGCCCGACAATACGTTTGCGCCTCTTGTGACCAAAGTAACACCATTGAAACAATTGCTGTCCCTTATGTCTTCCGCTGCTTTGTGGCAGAATTGGCTGCCATTAATGTCAAAGTGAAACTTGATGTACAGTAATTATGGCAACTGAGCTGTCCTTTTTAATTCTATAGAAGTTGTTCTAAAAGGACTTATTAATTTGTGTAGTGCTGTAAGATCAGACTGATATATATTTATAAGGAAAGGGACACTCAGCATATTGTCTACAAAAAAAACCACCCTAGAGATGTTTGGAATTATTTAATAAGCTAAATAGCACAAACCTTGGGTCTTTCTAAAAGGATTGAATGCTAATTTAATTCAATGCAATATTCCTTGTTCCCAGAAAGCTCAATAATTTTTCTTTTACTCTTTGGGGTTTACATCTGGCTAGAAATGTAGGAAATGACATTCAGAAGCTTTTCCCATAGAAAACAAATAGATGCTGAGATTCCCCTATGACGTTTCAGTGTTTAATCTCTGTCTACATTGTTTAAGCAGAACATTATTTTGATTGCAGCCTAATAATTAGCACTGAGAAGTGAGGTCAAAGTGCCTTTGTAGCACTTTCCTTGATGTGGCTATTATTATAAGGAAAGGAGAAAAAGCAACATGATGGCTTGTTCTTTTTTTTTCTTTTTTTTTTGCAACTACTACCGTACCTTGAATTAAAGATTAAAGGAGTTCTGACTGATTTGTATTTAATAAATACCAGAAAGTATTTATTAAAGTTTCTGTAGTATTTTCTCTTTCCATTTTGAAGGGAGATGGCTGCACTGTCTGCTTGAGTTATTTTTATCTGTTTGACATTCAGCCATGACTGTCAGCCATAACTGTCAGATCCTATATGTGTCTTTCATAATCTATATCCTGCATCTGTCAAGATGTCATGATTTGAAAGTGGCTTAGGAATGGAGTAGTTCTTGTTTTACTCTTCCCATTTACCTAACATTGTTCAGAGCAGAAAGAAAATTGTAAAGTGTATTCAAATGATTTTTCTTTACGGTATTAAAGTACTTGTTGGCTTTTTTTAGAACATTTCTGAAATGTTGCCTATTTTGATCATAAATTACAGAAAAAAATCTCTGTACTCTGTGGGAGAAAGACTGAGCTTTTTAAAATAAAAAATTTAGTCAAATGGGTATTGATTTTAGTGGATTTCATTCTAGGTTAATTATTTAAAGTATTGCTTAGGCTTTTGACCAGAAAAAAATAACTTCAAGTGTATTTATTGGAGATCATCACAGTTCATTGCATTAGAGTGTTTTGAGTCTGGCATATGCAGAAAGCTAGAAGGTAGAAACCAAAGGATTAAAAAGATATATGATTGGCAAACAATTTGTGTTCCTCAATGGAAAATAATCAAGGACAGAAGCAATCTAGAACTAAGGAGAAATTTCCTGACAGAACAATTAATCAGTGGAACAACTTGCCTCCAGAAGTTGTGAATGCTCTAACACCGGAAGTTTTTAAGAAGAGATTGGACAATCATTTGTCTGAAATGGTATAGGGTTTCCTGCCTGAGCAGGGGATTGGACCAGAAGACCTCCAAGGTCTCTTCCAACTCTTGTTATTCTAAATAAAAAAGGTTGTGATTAAAATGGAATTATTAGTCAGATTTCTAGAAAGTCAGGAATTGAATATTTTATTGCTTCACTAGTATCTGTTTTTGGCATCTGAACCAATGTAAAATTGACTGGATCAGTGAGCAGAAGAAAGGAAAAATAAAAACAGAAATTCAGGGTCTAGCTTCTATTCCACCACATACATTTGGACATTAGTCCTTTCATCTATAGCCAAGGCAACAGTTTCAATTATGGGACCCCAGTCTTAACTTCATAGCTCCTTATCCTAATTTGTATCCTGAATCAAGTGTTTAGTAACTTTAGAATGGCTGCAGTTTTCATCCTTATGGAAACTATGATGTAAATATACTTTTACCCATTGTGATCTTTTTTAATGACCTTTTGTACAGCGCACATACACAGATTATCAAAAGAGTGAAGATTGATGCAATCTTATACCTAAAGATATTCCTCCTTAATATACAAATAGCATACTTCAAAATATAGTAAAACATGGAGATAACAGATACCCATTTAGTAGACTGGATGCAGAGGTTTTTTTAGTGCACTTTACCTCCGAATAAAAGATAAAAACTCTTGTGGGTAAAGCAGCCTAGACAATGATTGTGCCTAGATTAGCTTTGGTAAAGGAATGTAGAGATTATCTTGGAAGAAATGAACCTAAAAAGGAGTGAAACAGCAACTCAGTTTGGGCAAAGTTGAAAGCATGTGATAGAACAATAGCCCTGCCTTGATTCTGTCCTGTGTAAGATGGCGCAGACAAGCATTCAATATTCTGTTGTTATACCTTATCACAATAAAGTAACGTTCCTAGAATTATTGTGGTATCTGTTTCACTTAAGCTTTTTCAAAATCAGTCAAGGTTGACTATTCCTAGCTTCTGTTGGGATTATTTATGCAAACAGCGTTTTGTCGTTATTAGTGACATTATGCAATCACTAATGTCACTAATAAGCTCATATTTAATTCAAGGCTGACAGCCCCAAAGAACCTTTTACTTATTCATGACACCCAAATTCACACACTCCATTTTGCTAATCCATTTTTGTTCTCAACTAGGAGAGAGGCAGTAAGATGAAGAGATCTTTGACTATATTGCTGCCCATCTTCTACCTCTGGAACAAAGTAAAGGAAGAACAGTATAGAGAGAAATAATTGGTACATGTATCAAGAATTCATTGAATGCAGCCTTGTGCCTATTCAGTTTAAGCCAAGGAAGCTTTTTCTGTTCTCATCTAACCACAGGAACATTTCTACTCAAAACTAGTTAAGCGTCTAAATCACATTTGAACAGGAAAACCAGCAATAATTGTCTTGCTTTTTTCTTTATAAACAGCCAGATTAATGAACAATCTTCAACCACTGTAGCCTCTTTAATATTAAAGACTCTAATATTTAATATAAATATTTAATAAATAAGCCTCTTTCACTACTGTGACATTTGAACAGAGACATTATATTGCTTAGAACCGGAAACTTAAGAGCACCTTACCCAAAAATTACATCAACATCACCAGTGTTCAAATTTGCATATCTTTTTTTAAAAAATCACAGTATTTTGCTGTAAACAGTATATGGAGAACAGAAACTGCATGTCACTAATAATGACAAAATGCTATTTGGATAAATAATCCCAACAGAAGGTAGGATTAGTCAACCTTGACTGATTTTGAAAAAGCTTAAGTGGCTTTGGACCTCACAGGGATCAGCAGTAAACTGCATGGCTGTTAGTTTAGCCTGGGATTTAAAAAAAAAAAAAGCCTAAAGACTGAACACCATAGCAATCACTTCCATCCCATCGCAAGAAAATTATATGAGCATGTCCATGCAGTCACTAAGGAATAGGACTTAGTGTTCCTCAATCTTAGCAACTTGAAGATGTATAGACTTCAATTCCCAGAATTCCCAGCTAGCATTCTGAGAGTTGAAGTCCACGCATCTTAAGTTGCCAAGGTTGAGAAATAGTGTCCTAACCTAACCTATAAGTACAGGAAGAGAAAATGTTTAATGGATAGCTAATGAATGAGGCATGTGGCCATTACTATGATTCTGTCCTAATCTTTCACCAATCTTGCAATTCAAGATGTTATTTCACCCAACATTATTCAAACTCTGTTTAGGAACAGTACCGTTTGTTTTCCAAAATATCTTATGCAACATGGACTTAGTAGTATGAATTATTGAAGAAGCTGCTGTTCCAATATGTAATGTGTTTTTTTTCCCCTAATCGTAAAATGTGCATTTTGGTTTTCCTATAAAAGGGGAATAAAGTAGACATGGCAAAATTTAAGATGGGTTCATGTAGCACACTAACCCAAAGCCAAATAGCTTAGTGCATCATATTTAAAGCCAGACAGTTTAGAAACCATGATTTGCTGCCGAGCATTTTCTGCAAATCTGTCCAGTTTCAGGTTACTATAACATAATCAGACAAATCATGATTTAGTACAACGAACTGCTTTATAAAGAGGATCAACTTTGCATCTCATTAGTAGCTTCTCTGAATGATAATAGGCATCAACAGAGGAAAACAGTTTTAGGGAAATAAAAAACTGCCTTGCCAGCAATTAGCATTTTACATGTAGCCACTTGGTAATACAGCATCAACAGCAGGTGCACTTCCAGAAGTTGTGACACATGACTTTTGGTTAAACTGCAGAGCACAACTATTTAGGTGCATGTTGCTTGCAACAAGCAGAGGCGGATTTTGTGGCTTAAAAGATGTTAACAGCTAGACATTGTTAGGGTTTTCTTTAATTCTTCAGCACTCCTTGCTAATTTTCAATTTAAGCTGACACTTTTTTTAAAAAAGCTTTGTAGACAAGTATTTGAAAAAAAAAAATAAGTACAGTGGTACCTTGGTACAGATTGTTAATTGCTTCCAGGAGGTGCAATGAGTACCAAAAACAATGAGTACGAAACAATTTTTTCCCATTAGGAATAATGTAGTGAGTCACAAGGCAGCTGACAAGTTCTAGCTTGTGTGTTGAGTATCAAACAAATAATGAGTACTGGGACAAAATGTTCACATCAAAATGCACTGAGTACCAAATTCTACGAGTTTCAAAGCAGTTGAGTACTAAGCTACCATTGTAAATATATTAAATTAGCCATCCTCCAAGTTGGTGCTATCTAGTGAATTGGGGAGCTATAATCCACTACATTGGGAAGATACCCCATTGGGAAAGGTTAATTGCCTATAAAGAGGCTTGATTGTGATGTTTCCACATACTTATATCTTCATTTTCTCCTTTAAAGATACTGTCCCAACACTCTTTTAATAAACCGTGGATTAACAAACCACAATGAAAAATGTCTATGGAGATTCTTAGTCATCCAGGTCATGGTTGTCCCAAAGGTGCTTTTTCAAGAGGCAACTGGACTTTCTGCTTTTTCTTGTTTTTTCTCAGAGCTAAAGAAGCTTCTTGGATGAGAAGTGAAATGTCTTCAAAAAAAAACAAAACAGAAAGTCCAGTTGCCTCTTGGAAAAGCACCTTTGGGACACAATGAAAAATCTTTTTCATTTCACCATGTCACTTGAAACCAGGCAAGCAACAACTCGTAACTGACTGGCAACTTCAAAAAACGAAGCAAGATTGTTATTATGTATAACTGCTGCAAACTTATTATATGCACAAAAATGAACTTTGAAATACCCACAACAGAGGAATGGTTGCTGAAGATGACAAAATTAGCTGAGATGGCAAACTTGACTTGTCTGATTAATGGAAGGACAATATCTACATTTATTAGTACTTAGTATTTATTAGAAAGAAAAACATAAACTTGTGATTTATGGGTTTAGAAAGAATAGACTATGGAAAGAAAGAATTTATGTTACAACCATAGAGTAAAATATAAACGTACTTGTAATTATTAAAAAGGCCAGAAGTTGCTTCTATATAACTTTTTTCTTTTTCTTTTTCTATTTATTTCTTTGCACTTTTTTACTACTTTTTCTTCATAATGTTTATTATGATATTTTTTTAAATTAAACACACACATATACACACACTACAATCTCACAATCTTGAGACTTTATGATTATAGCATTTGCCTCTCCTGTGAACCTTTATTTAGCTAGTGAAGGAAATCTACTGGCTGCTGTATTCTAGTCTAGTTACATTTGGCCCCAGTCAAATATGCTCAAAATGGTGGGAATATTGGGTTCCATATGGCAGGTGACACATTCTCTATTTTTGCTATCAAGGTCTTGTATTTTGAGACCAAACTAAAACCCAAATATTTACAGTTATGTTTAATTCTATGTATTTAATTATTTTTATAAGCCATGTTCCATGAAATAAGGGATTAATTTTTCTTCACACATCACATTAAGCCAAAACTAAAGAAACCACATTGCGATTAAGTGTTGTTTTAAAGAGTTACAAAACCTGTTCCAGTTATCTTCCTTATTCCTCCCGACAGATGTTAACATGTTCTAAAACCTGTGAGAGATGCTAATTACACTTTGCCTTTAAAAAAAAAACTGTGTGTAGGTGTGTTGTGTAAGTATATACCGTGGACATTGAAGGAGCAAGATAGGTATTGATTGAAAAGTATTGATGCTTTTGAATTTTGGTGTTGGAAAAGATTCCTGAGAATACATGGACAGCCAAGAGAACAAACCAATAGATCACTGAATAAATCAGCCCCAAGTTCTCACTTGAGGCAAAAATGACCAGGCTCAAATTATCCTACTTTGGATATATTATGCAGATATCTAGCTCTCTAGAAAAGACTCTAAGGAAAGGAGGAAAGAAAGAAGAGGACGACTAGCAGCCAGCTGGATGGACCTAATTACAGTGATGACAAATGCACAGTAGGAAGACCAGGTTAGGGACAAATTGCCATGGACAAAATCCATCTGTGTGGTCACTAAGAATAAAAAAATGACTTGACATTACATTACATTACATTACATTAACAGTCAATATATATGCTGTCCAGGGACAGTTTGAGATGGTTAAAATCAATAAATAAATGTGATGTGTACATGTACAGGTGTTCATATCATCTCTTCATGCTTCAGATACAGTTACTTTTTAATACAAGTGCAAAATCTGTTTGTAGCAATGGCAATACAAAGAGACAAGCCATTTTGAAAGCATTAAAAAGGAGAGTGACTTAAGCAAAAACCTTGAGGTTTTTACCAAGCAGCTGTGCAGCTGTTACCAATGGGAAAGGAAAACAGTGGTCAGAAAGAACTTCAGTTGAGTTTTGTCAGTTACAAACACATTTTCAGAAGCATCCTTGTTCCTTGAAATGATGCTGTGGGCTTTCCAAGTGAACCTGGCCTGGAGGCCATTTGGGCATCTCTTGATCATTGCAGTTCTCCAGCTTCTGACATGTGAGTAAAATTTTCAAAACTTCTTTTGAAAAAAAGAAAGAAAATTAATTGGAAAAACAGAGGTGAGTTACATAAATAAGACAATGGTGTTGGAAGACCTGTAAAAATTCTGTGAATGACGAAAAGTGACAGTACAAGGAGAGGGAAAGGAACTATATTTTTATGGAAAAAGAGATAAATCCCAGTGAATCTCCAAAAGCAACAATAATCTTAATAATGCACTATTATTTCCATAGGGGAAAATAGTCTTCTAAACTAATTTTGTGCATGCATCTTTATAATAAACCATTTCTTTGAATAACAGGTCACCACTCCTTGGGTCTATTTTCAACTCTGACACCACCACTCTATCTGGAAATAAATGGTGAAAGAAAGACCCTGTTTGTATGTTTGGTGAATGACTTCTCGGAGAACTCACTGGGAGTCATTTGGTTTTCCAATGGAAATGGGAGCATGTTGGACTCTTATACTTATGACATTTTCAAGGAAGAGGATGGCTCTTTCAGCACAATTGCACAAATTTCCATACCCAGCAAAGAATTTGAATCATGGAATATTGTCATTTGCTCGGTTGCACAAAATCAAAACTCAAGAATATGGAACACTACCTCTCTACAAATCTCTGGTATTTATCAAAGGGGGAGGGAAATATTTAAGTGTAAAAAAATACATTAAATTATAATATTGTGGCAATTATTCATAAATTGGATTAACTCTGACAATGATTGTTTATTAAATAAAGCAGAGTTGGCTACCTTAGCATGTAATGCTGAGCCATAAAATTATTGCTTACAAGTGCACCTAAATTCACAAAACAAGCAAAAACCAACACACTGGGGCTTTGCTTCTCAAAATAAAGTAATAAATTAATTTGTGCATGTTGGCCCCATATAGATAAATAACAATTTTATTAGGGTTAGCCAGGCCAGAAATAGATATATCAGTTATCTCTAATAACTGAATTAGGTGCTTAAAAGTTTGTGAAGTCTTCTGAATTTTCAATATTTCTGCATAATTTAATAAAAATAATAATTATTGACATAATTTGTTTCAACTTCTACCCTCAAAACGACGGTATAGGGCACTAGGCACCAAAACAACTAGACACAAGGACAGTTTTTCCCCGAATGCCATCACTCTGCTAAACAACTAATTTCCACAATACTGTCAAATTATTACCAAGTCTGTATTAATATTACTCTTCTCATCCTCCTATCTCTATCACTTATGACTATATTGCATTGCTTGTATCTTTACAATTTATA
>JANHJO010008664.1:73013-90060 GCA_032468235.1 Pseudoxyrhopus heterurus | reverse complement strand
TTGTTTCCTAGTATTTGATTACTATTTAGATTATTAGTATTATTAGATTTGACTGCTTATTAGTAACCTATGTCTATTACTAAATGTTGTATCTATGATTACGATTCCTGATGATTCCTGATGAATGTATTTTATTTTATCTTATTTTCTTCTTATGTTCTTGATGAATGTATTTTATTTTCTTCTTATGTACACTGAGAGCAAAGACAAATTCCTTGTGTGTCCAATCGCACTTGGCCAATAAATTGAATTGAACTGAAAAAAAAAATTAAATAAATATTATGTAAAACACAATCTATTCTCCAAACAAGTCCTAAAACCTAGATGAAGAGAACTCAGTTAAAAATCAATCTGTTAATTAACTTTACTAAAGACATGAATTACTTGGAAGCTTTAGGGATTCAAGAAAATAATGTTTCATACTATTATTTTTTTTCCAGAGGAGCAACATATGGATGATCTATGTTTGAATGAAAGTCAAGGAGGTAAACACAGAATATTTCCTTATTTTCCAAGTAGATAGTCAGTTTCCAGAGGGGAGTTACTTTGCTTCATTTGATCATTTTTTTATGGACCATTCATTTGATCACTGTTATCGTGCTTTATCTTTTCTCAGTCAACAGAAAGGCTGCCCTTGTAGAGCATTCAGAAACTTCAACTGGTGGAAATGTGGCTGCATAAATGGTGCCAACTACATGGCACGTGTAGCACTTCTCCATGAGCTGCACTACCTGCCAGTGTGTTTCCGGGTATAATTCAAGGTGCTTATCACCTTTAATTACATAGCTTCATACTGGGTTACCTGAGTGACTGTCCTTTTCCACACGTTTCTATCCATCCAATCCAATCCAACAGATTGGGTATGCTGTAGATCCTGTCAGTCAAAGGGTGTCAGTTGCCAGGAATTAGAAGACAGCCCTTTTTAATGTAGTCCTGCCTTATGGAATATTCTTCCCTCAAAGATTAAAATGGCCCCAATCCTGTTGGCTTTTTGCAAAGCTGTAAAAACTTGATTGTGTACCCAGGCCTGGGGCTTGGAATGTGTTAAGGGTCTCATTACTTAGTTTTACTAATAGTTGATTAATCACCACAGCTACTATTTGTACTTTTTGTGGATTTTGTGGATGTTTAATCATTTTAATGTTTTTTAAATTGTTTTATAATTTTAAAATTGTAAGCTGCCCAGAATCACTTGGTTGAGTTGGGCAGTTATGGAAATTGAATAAATAAATCATTCCAAATAAAACCTATTGAGGTTTGACTAATTCACAGAACGTTATCAGAACGTTGCATGTCTGAATACTGTATTTTTGTTTACATGATTTCTATGTGACTAAAATAGCTGAAGATTAAAATAATATTTATGATTTTTCAACCAACAGAGCAAATGACTTGTAAAACTATAGTGACACACATTCACAATTTACTGTACAGTAATACATCCTGGTTCTGAACTTGTAGTTTAAAATAAGTTCAAAGGGATAGCTAATAAAAGCACCGAATGTTTCATTTGAAAACATGAGGACCAAAAATGTCTGAGTATCTGCTACAAATATTGCTCTATAATACGGTTCTTATTTGCTTTTTATTATAGTGGAGGAACAGATGTTGTCTACTGAAATTCTGCATAATCGCACACAAGAATTACATCTTCTGGCCATCAGAACTTTGCTGTTCAAGTTTCTAATGTTTAATGTACTGATGACCTGCTGCATCCTTTACAAAAGATAAGCAAAACTGTAGTGCATTGTTAATATAAGCTCAAATTATTAAAAAAAATGAAAAGAACTGCTATTATTTTTAAAATGCATGAAATGCTTCAAGAAATCTGGAACAGACTGCCTCAAACAGCGATGAACTGAAATTGGACATCTGTTTATCAGATATGCTATGAAAGTAGCACAAGGTCGATTACAGCACACTTGAGGTCACTTCCAATCCTATCATTTTGTGATGTCCATTCAGAATTCCATGATCATAAGAAAGTATCCATTATTAACTCCCAAGTTCCAGCAACTGGATGATGAAGGCAATCTTTGACCAAACTTTTAATCAGTGGGAACTCTGTATGTGATGGCCTCAAGACACTTCGGATTGATTCCATGTTGCTGCTTAATCATTATCAGGATTAATGCAATGTAAGAATTTAAAATGTGCTGCCTTAATCATTTGTTAAACCATTTATGATTCATTAAAGCATCATCATCATCTTTTTTCAGGCTTGTGTGGAAGTTTGAAAAAAGACGAGAATGCAACTCTAAGATGTATGGACTTCAACTCCCAGAATTTCCCAGCTAGCATTCCCCTTTCTCCGTTCTGTGGGTTCCCTTAGTCCCCTGGGGTGGAGATGGCTGCTTTGTTCATTGCTGCTTTTCTCTCTCTCAATAAAGGCTTTGATGTCCTTGCTTGAGGTGTTTTTCTTTTCATGAGCCATTTTGCAGGAAGCATCCTAAGAATTGGGGAAATGGAGAAGGGAATGGAATCCTTTTTAGTTTTCCCACTGGCATCTTATCTTCTGCTTTTTATGTACCTGTAGGGGAAGGAAGGAAAACAGGTTGCTAGAAAGTATCCTTAGATTAGAGTACTGTAAACATGATGGGGATTATTGAAAGAAACAGGTGAAAGGAAAAATGACAAAACAGGTAGAGGCAACTGGAATGAGAGGAATAAAATTTTGTGTGGATCAGGACTTGGCACACTGCTAGTTTTTTCTTCTTTCAATTTCCCTCCCTTACTCTCACTATTGTCTCTCCTGCCAAAAGGGAAGGGGCCAAGTCTAAATATTAAGACCCCTTTCTAACATTAACTTAGTGCAATAGTGCAGTAGCTTATGAAATGCCAGGCATTTCCTGGAGAAAGTGGATGAAAGTCCCATATTCCCAACTGCTGACGTGACCCAGTTAATATGACTGCATGCTGTCAGATATACTGCCAAAGATAAGTAGGTCAGCAACTATTTGTTTTCATTTGTATTGTAATATGACAAATGAAGAGTTACAAAAATGAACTGAGGGCAGGCATCTCCAGATTAGGAAACCTAAAGTTTACAGATGTAATAACTGTAGAATAGTGACCTATGTAATTGTGGCATAGGGAGATTCCAGCTTTAGTGCCACAAGCTTATGGAACAACTCTTTTGACTTTTAGTTTCCCTCAACATCCAAAATACTAATGCATTCACACAATACAATTGACCCCAAAAAAAAATCACATTTTAATTTAGCAGACTATGCAGATCCAGTCAATATGATTAGATTAAAATTTAGTGTCTTATACAAAGTCAGTAAATTTGATTAATTAAATCAATGATGGCTAGATTAATTATGAGTAAGCATCTTGTGCAAATATATGCCTGTAACGGGAGAGCCCCCTACATCCTTCCAAATGACCTCAGCTTTAACTTCCGCTAACTCCCGCCAGCCTTGTCAGTGATGAGTGAAACAGGAGCTGTAATTCAGGAATATATGAAGGGCCACCGGTTACCTATTATCAGGTTTGTACAAGGACTTTATAAAGTTCTTGAAGTTAATAACATATAAAATGTTTGGTTATCTTTTGAGTTATCATCAAGTGATGAAAGACTAACAACTCAATCCAATGCATATTTATATTAAAAGCTCACTGAGCTCAATGATTTCTTCTTAAATGCATTGGGTAATTATTTTGTCAGTCCATATGGCAAGATAAGAGCAACCATAAACGCCATGTAGTTCAGCAGTTTGATGTTTATTACAAAACAGCTAGCAAAATGAGGGAAAGCATGCAAAAGTAGAAAGAGATTGAGAGAAAGAGGGAGAGCGGGAGGGAGAGAAAGAGGGAGGGGGGGACCACAGGTAAGAATTCACTTTATTTATACATCCACATTTAAATATTGAAAGGGAAGAACCTCCCAGTCACAGGAAAAGCATACTGTGGGAAATAAGTACTGTATGGACAGTTGAGTAGCTTTTAGTTATTTCAATCTTTCAATCTTCTATGTATGTTGTGGTAATAGAAGAGAGATGGGAAGTAGACCGTATTCTGCTGCACAAAGAAAACAATTTCATAGATGAGGATGGGGTATCAGAATGGAATTATGCAATACCATCTGGTCTCTCCAGAAATAAAGGGCTGCAATTTTGAGATGTGTAATTTTAAGCAAGAGTGAGGACTTCAAGGTAAGGAGAGGTTTTATTAAATCTTTTCCCACTTATAGCCATACTGATAAAACTGAACATCCATGTTTCTATTAAGGAAGGTGGAAGGAAAAGGGACAACCAGAAGCAAGGTGGATACTCAATGGAAACGTAGGACACTATTGGAAGAACTAAAGGACCAGGCTACCATAATCATGGAGATGGTGTTCATTTCCATGTGGTCGCTAAGTGTTGATAACAATTTGATGACACATAATCAAGATTGTAATCATTTACAAATTTATGTAAGAAAAGGCTTAGTGGAATATACTACTGACCCACTGCATTTTTGTAAATGAGCTTTCCCACACTGGATGTCTTATAGTTGCTCTTCATCTTCCATCTTCCCTATTCCTCTATCCAGCAGAGAGAAGCAATTGTGGCAATTGGTCCTATATATTTGGAGGGTGCCCATTTGCGGAAGACTCCTAAGCAGAATGAGGCAGCTGTCTTAGGCAGCTCCCAGTGAACACCAGCAAACTATAATCTCGTTCTGCTCTTGCATTTCTGCCAGGAAATAACAATTTCAAAATATTTTGGGCAATATTTTGGCCTGAGTAGTATTTGTTTTCACTTAAGAGGCGCCAATTTATGCTCAGCCTCAGCAGCAAAATGTCTGGAACCTATTTCCAAATAGCATGCCTGCCAAATATGTTCAACTACAACTCCCAGAATTCTCATTTAGTTCCATTGTAATTTTCTTCAGGCCAAATCTAGTTAGAAACACGAAGCAAGGGAAGGCCCATCTACTCCACATCTTCTCTATTACTAGTTTGAATAAAAGTGAAACCTGAATAATATAAAGAAAGCACACCAAACTTCACCACCGTCCAGCACAGTACCTCATTCAACATACCCTGGACCCAATCAGGAAGCAGCACTTCGCCCCCATCCATTCATCTCGTCTTTTGTAACGAATGGGGTGAGCGTAACAAACAGGGACGGAGTCAGACCGACCAATCAAAGAGTAATGAAGGCAGCACTTCAATGATAGAAGGAGGAGGACAAAGCACGCTTATTGGAGAAATGAGAGTGTTATGTGAGTCTTTGATTGGCTGGCAAACGAAGCAATCCGAGCCGTCCGTTGGAACGCGCCACGACTGTGGCCGCAATTGGTTGGTACAGCTGGTTGTTATAGTTACATTAGAAGAGGAGGAACCCGGAAGCGGAGGGTGGATTGTGAGTATTCGTTCGTGCGGCCGTTGTGTTTGTGGCGGCGTGGCAACCTTAAAGGAGGTCCTCGATGGCTTCGTGGGTTCCGGGCGTCGGTGCTTTATTGGTCTTGCTGCTGGTTCCGGCTGGGCTGGAGGGAGCCGTCGCTGATGACAGCGACTGGGTTAAACTACCCAATAAATGCGAAGGTGAGTGGGATTCAGGAGTACGGAGTGAGGGGCGCTGGTGGGATCCAGAAGGAGTGGATGAATCTGTAGCGGCGGTTATTTAAACAGGAGCTTAGACAAGGCAAACTCTGGTCTAGTAAAGTCCAGCTAGGAGGATGATACCAACGCACCACAAAAAAGTTATATATTTTTTCAAGGATAATCCCAGAATGAATGGAGCACCGATCTTGTCTAACTTTTGTCGAAAATTACAGTATTTATTACGTTCTATTATTACGTCTTTAAAATGCTACAGTGCTCTGAAGATGAAACAATGTTTGGATATAAAATATATTTATCTCCGGCAGCACTAGATCAATACCTTCTCCTAATTGTTAGGTATTTTTAAGTTGTAATCATGAGAGTGACATATAGTGAGATAGTATAATAGATTTACTTGGTGAGGAGGCAACAAAATAGGGAGTAGGGAGTAGTTGTGTTTAGAAACTCCTAATATGAGGAAATGTTTATATATTTCAAATTTATTATTATTATATTTGTTTGCTGGCCATCTCTCCACAAGGCAACTAATATAATAACTAATGAAATGACATTAGTGCTACAAAGTTATTTTGGAGGTGTAAAATAAATGATTTTAATCTGGGAATGATGGGATAACATCCTCATCATTATGTTTTTTTATATTTCAGCCTATTAGCTGCTGGAAGAGTTTAAGAGTAGACCGAATATAAATGTTAGTAAATAAAATAAATTCTGTGACAGTGAATGATAACCATTAAATGGCTGTTTTTCAAAGGAGGCTGGGGGGTTTATTTAAAAATGTTATGGTATTAATAGAATTGAAAAAGGATCTGAAAAAATGTCACTAAAATGGGGCCAGATGAGTAAAAAAGAAAAGAGGAACAGAAAGAAATATGAGCCCATAGTTGTGAGTTTTAAAGTTTCTTAACGTAGGTAACAAAAAGTAGGTAGCATTGTAGTGTAAAGAAAGCAAACTGAATTTAGACTGAAAAAAATGAGTTCAGCAAAACTAGTTATGTGGGCTTATTGGAACAGAGAATGTATGTTTTGTTTTATTATGTAAAATAATTTCTGTGGTTGCCCAATTTCCAAAAGTGTGGCTCTAGGTAGTATAGAGCAATCCATGCATAGCGAGTCATTAAGTTTTGCAAATGGAGTAGTGAGGCTACTGGACTGCTTTACAGTATGTTCATTGCCATAAGCTAGTGGAAAATTGAGCAACATTTGTAATATAGCAAGCCAGCAGTCACAATTATCATTACTAATTGCTTTGAGTTTTGACTGTATTTAGTTTGCAAGTATGTTGCTTTGGAACTGAAGACTTCCTTCGATGAAACTGGCAAGACCAAGGAGGTGATTGACACGAAATATGGCTTTCTGGATGGCAAGGGATCTAAAATCAAGTACACAAAATCGTAAGTGGCTAGTCCCTCGGGATTCACAGAGGAATCCTGAGAATGGATTGAGGTATAAGCAAAATGCTAAAACATGAATTACAAAGTAAAGTGCCATAGCATTGGCAGGCAAAAAATGTGGACGTAGCAAATGGAAGATTAAATTGGCCATTTGTCCTCCATAATTAAAGCAACCTGAGTTTTCATTGTCATAATTGAAATAGTAGACATCCAGAAATGCATTTAATTTCCCAGCATTCTTTTCTGTCTGCAGGGACATTCGACTGATCGAAGTGACAGAAAACATCTGCAAGAGGCTTTTGGAGTACAACTTGCACAAAGAAAGATCAGGAAGCAACAGATTTGCAAAGGTTTGTTCTTTTAGCATTTATTGCATAATTTTTATAAGCATTAATTTCCATTACTTGTTCTTTACTTTCCTTTGGCTGTCTTATGTTTTCAAAGTATATTCTTTATTCACTCTATTTTAGGGTATATCTGAGACATTTGAAACTCTTCATAACTTGGTGCACAAAGGAGTAAAAGTAGTGATGGACATTCCATATGAGTTATGGAATGAAACCTCTGCTGAAGTGGCTGATCTTAAAAAACAGGTACCGTAGTTGAAGGACCTTTATTTTTGTACCGGTATTATTAAAAAAATTCTGATAGTACTCCCCCAGTTCCACATGATGTTAGGTAACTTTGCCTGAGGTTTTCCCTTTCTTTGAATTTACTATTTTTAGACTTCAAGGGCTGCAGGGACATGGAGTGGGTGGAACATACCTTTTTTCAGTTTGGAGGACTGGGTCTTTAATTCACAGAAGAATGGATGAGACAATGTGTTTATATACCCTAAGTCATTTCTAAAAAATATATCATCAATAATTGCTATTCTGCCTCAAAATTTCGGTGTGATGTAATCTGGGGAGGCTCTGAGGGGCCCCAAAACGAAGATGCTTCTAAATGGTCAGTTACTTCAAAAAATTTAATGAAGCATCTCATTAGCTAGAATTTATGTTAATCTGAATATTTACAAAGAATTCACAGAAATTGTTTCTGAGAAGACTGCTGAAGCTTCAGTGGTTTACTAGGTCTTTACTCTTCATTCTGCCAATCACCATTTGGGAAAAAATGTAAATGTATATTTCTAAAGACTGGAGGCCTTCTGAGTATGTGGGGTTGATTTCAAACTAAGAATCAGTAACTAAGAATCAAGTAAGGTCACAGAGAGAAATTAGGCCTTGAGTATGTCTGGGTATGGTCTTCTCAAAAAGTCTGTACTATCGGGGAGGGGTGCAGTCTGCTTTGTGCAGCCAGGCTAGAAGGCACATGATAACAGAATTTTCTCGAGCAAAGCAGATCCAGGTGTAGTTGGAGCCTGGATGTGGGATTATTCAGAAATCCTTCACACACTGGCCTTAATTATGTAATGGGGAAAAATGTAATCAATATAGTCTAACTTACTGCTGTCATCCCAAAGCAAGGACCCATTTACAGTAGTATTGTAGTATTACAGGAGCATTACGGGAGTATTACAGGAACATCTTGTCTCATTATTTATGACCAGCATAAAAAGAATATTCAATGTCACCAATTGTGCAAACTCAATGCATTTGTGCATTTAGTATATATTAATTGTAGTTTATTAGAAATGCCAAGAGGTATGTAGAGGATTTTTAAATATTGATTTCCGGTTTTTATACTCATTAGGACCCACAAGGCAATAAACACTTTTAGTAATGTATAAAAATATGATAAAACTCTTGAGGACACGCAGTGAATTCAAGATTGAGGGTACCTTTCAAGTAATCTTATGCAACAAAAGCAGTGAAAATGGAATCAGCTGTCATGTACCATATCTCTTGCCTCAAAATGCTTTCCTAATATAGCTGAACTATTTATTGCCTGGATTCCATTTTTTAGAAGCCAGGAGAGCAATTCTGAGGCATTATTCTAAAACATAGGTGCTGCCTAAAATGATCCTGTCATATGTAGACATCTGTATATATCAAATAGTGGAGGAGGGGTCTTGTCAGATTATTTAAGTGAAAAGAGAGATGGGAGAAGACATTTTTTGAGGTGTTTATGTTCCAAACCCTAATCCTTTGAACCTTTATTGGCATTAGCATTCATTTTTAGATTCAGCTTTACAAAAAAAAATTGAAAATAAAAAATGTAAATCTAGAATTCTAAAAATACTGAAAATATTGCTTCTCTACTCCTTTTTCTTCTGTTATTTTTGGTCTGTTTCTGTTATTCTTCAGTGACAGGATTCTGAGGCACCTGAATAGTTATTTTATAACAAATGAAATTATCTACAGGATGTGAAAAGATGTGGTGTGAAACCTTGGGTTTCTAGCTTTCTCTGAGGAGTCATACTTCAATGATTTTGGTTTCCCTCTCACTTTATCTGCTAGTGTGAGACAATGGTGGAAGAATATGAAGATGTGATTGAAGATTGGTATAAAAACCATCAACAAGAAGACATTTCCCAGTTTCTATGTGCAAATCATGTGTTGAAAGGAAAGGACACCAGTGAGTTTCCCTTTCACGGAATTGATTAATGTGGGTGGCTGGGATCTAGGGATGCTTGTGCAGCACAGCCCCATCTCTCCTCCTCCTCCTCCCTCCCCCCCCCCAAATGGGAAACATTATTTTTCTGTGCAGTGTCAAGCTCTGCATTTGGGGCAGGATGAAAGAAATAAAAAGAGGTGGAAGAATAATCTTCTCTCACTCTGCTTTTTCATTTCCTGCCCAGTTGTTGCTAAAAAAAGGATAGATGTTCCTCGCCAGGTACTGCTTAGAGAAACATTTTAAATTTAGGCCAAACATCATACCTGTGTGACCTTTTAAGTAACACATTGGATTCCATGGATAGTGCACTCTTTCTTTCAGAAAAGGGAACCAAATTGGTGAAAACTTATTTTCTCCCAAAAAATTATGCTGAGTTCAGCCTTTAAAACAACTGTGTGGCCAAGTCTGCCTAGGCTCACCATGGGAATCCCTTTCTTTAACTTAATGGAAGTATTCTGGTTAGGAAACAAGAACTGACATAGTCAAAGAGTCTGACCCTTCACTACACTTTATGAAGAACACCATGATGCCTGGTTGCTCACGCAACATGGGAAAAAGTGTGGCTTATTTAGTTTTAGTTTTTTAGTTTTTTTTTAAAGAATTAATCTATTTTTAAAATTCATACACTATAATTAAAATAAACCATGACTTATCTCAGGGTGCTATTCCAATTCTTTGGCACTTAAAATGGTTCTAAGATTTGGCTGGCCACTAGAGTTCTAATGTTTGTGAATCAGATTAATTAGAATAAATTAATGAATTTCCTTTCTCAGCCCTTTATGAAAACATATATTAAAAAGAATTATTATCCTTAAAAGCCAAGCCTGTCGCTGAGAGCTGTTTTCCATTTTTGTTGCTAAGGGAAAAGAGGTAAATAATTTAAAGATAGCAATTCTTACTTTAAATTTTTTTTTTTGCTTCATGTCTGGGAAGGATGGAATTGAAAGCCAATTTTATTCATAGGTAGATTTCATTAATTAAAAGGAAGAGGTGACTTAATCAGGATATAATGTTAATATAGTAGTTTCAGTTGTAGATAATGCAAACATTTTCTATGCTTAGTATTAACCTTCGATCTGTTTACCAGAATTGACAACATTTGCAGGTCCTGTCTTTCTTCAATGTCACATCTTCACAATAGTTCTGTTAAATATTAACCTGGAATCAACTCAGCAGTCCCTGGTCTCAGGAATTAGTAATTTAAACTGAATGGATATTGTGAAGGTTGAGAGAGGAATTAAAATAGTGATGTTTAAGTCAAGGTAGAGGGAAGTGGCAGTTTGACGATAACTTAGGAACTGTTCTTGTCCTTTTTCTAGGCTGTCTGGTAGAAACGTGGGCTGGGAAAAAAGGAGACCTGGCAAATACAGGGCAGAAGACCAAGAAAAAGGAAGGCAAGGCAAAAAAGCCTTCAAAGAATAAAAAACGCTCCAAGGCTGATCAAGAAACAGAAAACATGCAACCAAGCACATTAGAGACACCTGAACAGACTGAAAAGGAAGATGATGATCAGAAGCTCGCTTCACTTTCACACAGCACAGATGAACTGTAGGATCTTCAGAGTCACATTCTATCCACACTTGTTTTGTGGGTTTGCAAGCTTGTATTTGAACCACTGAGAATTGCTGTGGGAGTTGCAGGAAGATCCATATTGTTGTGAAGAGGAAGTGGAGAAATGGGCAGTGATCATGGTCACTTGAAACTGAATTCTTCAGTGTTACTACACCTCAGCAAAGGCAAGGTACAGGAAGCCAGCTTGTTACTTGTATTCTTTGGTGGAAAATCAAATTAGAAGTGCTGAGAAGATGCAGTAGAGCTGTTGACTATCTCGTCTATGTGGCTTGCCTTTGGAAACTGAGTTTGCTGCCCTCATTAATTCCCTATCCCATCGCTTTTGATTTGACTTGCTGGACATCATTGATGAAAAAAGAGAAATGAAAAGAAAAGCATAAACGAAGACACTTTGATCTTGTGGCAGTTCATTTTCCTGCCATATTCCTGGATTTGGCTGTAATCTTACAGGTCTCTAACTTGTACATTCTATTAGGGGGTAAGATGCATTTAGTGCTATCCTTCCTTATTAAACAGAACATTGTTCATTTGGGAGGAAGTAAGAATGAAAGTTCTGTCAGGATAAAGGGCATTGAATTTCTCTTCTGTTTCTTTTTTTGAAAGTTCTTACAGTAAGGAATAAATTCTTCAGCCATTTCAATAGGAGCATTTATAGATGTCCTTGTTGATGCTTCCAATCCCCCAAATTTGTTTCTGAACATATCGTAGTCATGCTTATCATTTCCTGAAGTTTTTTTTAAATAAAAATGTAGGGTATTTTTTGCATAATGTGTGTTTCATTTAGTTCCTGCACTGACCCTCCATATCTGTTCCAGAGAATGCGCCTATTATCTCTGTTCGGTGTTCAGAGTGATGTAACACTTTTTCTTCAAGGGATTGAAAGGAATGAGGTAGCTAAGGACCTCCAGGTGCAAAATGGTCAACTAAAGATCATTTTCAAACTGAGACCCCTTGCTTGTTTCGTGTATGAATCATTTATGAGTTCTGTTACTAATCTTTTATTGGACAAAGCATATTTGTGGAGTTGCTGAAAAATATTAAAATAAAGGTGGTGTCCTATAAGAGGAACAGTTGTCTCTGAGTTGTTTCACACATTATACTAGGTCATAAAGTGATTTGTATATCATTGTTTATGACTTAGAATGTTGTGACTATTTAGCACAATGTGTGAATCCAGCCAATGTCTGCAAATTTTATTATGAAATTCCTTTGCCATGAGTTGAAAAGAATTGTGGCATATCAGAATTGAGTGATTAAATGGATAACCACTTCTTTAAGCCAGGAAATTAACACCTGGGTGTAGTATCTGGCCTTTTCATTTTGTTCTCAAACCATTTTTCATATTCTTCTCATACTTCGAGTAGGACAAAGCTGGAATGTGTCTTGCTATAAGATATAACAGAAGAGGGTGAGCAAAATGGCAAGAGAAGCTCTTTACAGTTTGCAAATTTTGCAAACTTGCCTTTCATTTCAGGCCTTTTCTCACAAGAAAAGATAGCGAACCTTTACTTTAAGAGTTTTAAATTACCCTAGCTAGAGTTTGCTGCAATTCAGAATATTCCTTTTTAGAATTAATTCCCTTTTCTTTAGGGATGGCTGCTATATATATGAGCTGCAAAATCCAGACCATCTTTAGATGGTAGCAAAGATACAAAAGCTTGTAACATTTTGCTGTATTCTGTTAATCATCTGGATTTTTGCAGCCCACATCTGGTAGTCCTATATTTACAGGGGCTTTTCACTATTTCATCTGTTGTGTCAGAGATTGCCTTTTTCTCTTGGTATCTTCTTTTTTTTCAGGCATCTGAAATATTTGTAATGCCATTTATACAATTTTCCCCTGTTCCTTTCAGGACAAGTGTGCTGCAGTCTGACTTGTGTGACTACCTTCTTGCTGTGGAAATAATGGCCTTTTAATGTACAAGAGTTGGGTGCCTACATTCCTCTCTATGTATCCTGGACCGAGGTTTCAATCTCTGAATATTTTATCTTGTCATGTGGCATTTCTTTTTTTATTAAAAGTATTTTTTGCAATATAAAATAGAAATAGAAATAAAGACAATGAGAAAAGAGGGGAACCAAAAGGGGAAAGGTGGATAAAATAAGGAAAGAAAAAGAAAAGAAAAAAGGAAAAAACAGTGACTTCTTTCAGTGCTATAAGATACATAATACAGTCACAATGCTAACTTTTTACTTATCTAAAACAGTAAATACTAGCCATTTCTATAACCATGAAACATTTCCCTTGAAAATTCAAAACATCCTATGGTATCCTATGACACTGCAGAGCACAGCTTGGGAACTAGATCCAGACAGTATTACATATGAATTAAATATAATTTTCAACTTAATTTTTATCTTTGCATCATCTGTTCTCTAAAATGAAGCTCCTGACAAGTCTGTTCAAGGACCAGGAGGACTGCAAATAGAGGTCATTTGATGTGCTTCCCAACTGTATGTGATTCACTTATATCTACCACCAGAACTGGGGGAACTTGTGTCATAAGTAGGCACAATTATTATTTTTTTGTTTCACAACTGTCAGTGATGAATTCCCAGCCCTAATTACAGTCATCATTGAAAACTAGCTGTGTTTTTAAATGGTTGTACAATTAAACACAAGTACCTTTTTATCATAAGAGTAAGTTTGGTGCAGTGGATAATGCATTGGGCTGAGAACCTAGTGAATTCTAGTCCCACCTTAGGCACAAAGCCGGCTGGGTGACTGTGGACCAGTCATTCTCTCTCAGTCAGAAAGAACACAATGAAAAACTTCTGAAAATTGCCAAAAAACCTGCAGAGGCTTGTCCAGGCAATTGCCAGGAGTCAACAGTTCAATGTAAAAGAAAATTGCTTTTTTCAATGTGAGGATTACATTTTCATTATTTTTTTCTGTCTCAAAAAAGTAATAATGGCTTTTAAATCAAAAATATTGGTCTAAAAACAATACCAAAATAAAACCTAGAGTTGGATAATACTGTTACTGTACCAAACAAAATGAAACAAAACCTGCAAGCTTGTGAATTCTCCAGAGATACTACAAAAGGAGACATTCTCATGTCTTTTTATTTTCATGTTTACTTTTGTCAATCTGAGGTAAATTTTGTTTTCTATGATCACTTATCTTTAGTGAATTCATTATTTTTGTGTGAAATCCTGTTTTTCCATTGATTTTCAGTATGTTATAGCTGCATTGGAGTTTCCTTCAGTATTAGTAAACATAAGGGAACTTCATTTGGAGTCTGTAGAAAATCTACACTTCATACATTTCCCAACTCATCAAGCTAAGTTCTTCATAACAAGGTTTTTTAAAGTACACTGATGCATTAATAACAGCTTAATACTAACACATTTCCAAGGTAGAAATATCTAATTCTTTATAGATTAGATGCCCAAAAGACAACATTGTTGTTGCACATTGATGTATGATGGAAAAGTCACAATTTGAAGCTAGTGTTTACTTTTGAAAAATACCTAGAAAAAAGTTAATCATCTGTAGGCATTGACTGTCGAACAGTGACAAGAAAAAATGTCTTGGGACATAAAGTCAGATACCTGTGCTATTCCCATGGGCAATGCAAATTACTTGCATGTTCAATAAATGTCTGCTATTGCAGTTTAATGTGAGTAAACATCTAAACATATCTACAGTGTCACAGCTGGCTTTGCACTTTGCAGTGCAGCTCCTGCCTTGGCATTTGCTGCACACTTTGATCCATCTTTCATGTGCAGAAATCTTTGGAAATATTACACCTCTCTTGGCAATGTTTATACCAACTTGTTTGCTGCTGTATAATTTTACAGGTTCCCTTTGATGGACTTGCTAAACAATCTTGCTTGAAGACATTAAAAAAACTTTCTCTGTGTATCAGAGGGAAAATTATATTGAATGAATCAACGTGTACTCAGCAGATAGTGAACGCTGAGAGTCAATTATAGTGGCTTTCTGACGGATTTTTAAAACTTCTCTGTTACACCTTTGAACAGAACATTTGTTTTATGCATTCTGAAATCTGAATATAAAATCTTGTGGTAATTGATCATGTCACCTGGACAAAGGTGTCTTTTATGATTCAGAAACTTGCACAACATCAGTTCTAAGAAAGTAGAAGCCAAATGTCTCCTTCAGCTGGGAATAATGAGAGTTGAAGTCTAACATATCTGAGGAGAGACCAGATTAGATGAGTTAACACTACTATATCAAAATAGTTTCAACCAGTAACCTTATAGATTTTGATACACTGTATTATTTCAATGCAATAATATTTGTGTAATATGATAATAAATTATGAACATATTATTTAGAAAGCTTAAAGTACTGAAAAAGTAGGGAAAAGTAAAAATTCTATCAATAGCATTTTAGGATGTCAATATTACATGTTGCTTTGTTTACCACCTTATTATGAAGAAAACTGTTTCTCCATTATAAACAAACTATTTCAGTTATTTGCATTTTTGTCCTGGGGGAATATAATACAAACATGGAAACTGGAACTTTATCCAATTTGTTTCACAAAATAACGAGTGACACAGTAATAAAGCAATCTACCATGCAAACTAAAGCTACCAGACCTAAGGCTTCAAAATTGGGATAGCCACTATTGGCATCAAAAACATACAGAAATGTTAATTATCTGCTTTTATCCAATATCTGACTGGATTTTTCAATCTGAGTGTTATAGTCTGAAGAGAAGTGGATAGAAAGCATGGTATTATCATGGCTGTAATTTCTTAATGTGATAGGTCCCCAGGTTAAATTTGTAAATAAAAATGTAGTATTATGAGTTCAAGAGACATGTTACCCAAATGAGGACTTGCCATGGTCAATGTCATGGGAATTTCATTTCAAATTACTGGTCCATCTTGTCCAACATTGTCTCAGGTGCATGAATTTCCCTCCGATCGCTTGTGACTGGGTTAAAGATTTCCTGTCCACAAATAGTAAAGGTTGGATCTTTTTCATCCTCCATCCTGAAGCTCAGCACAGGGTCCCCTCAGGGCTGTGTGCTCAGCCCCTACTTGTACTTGCTATATATACATGACTGCATATCCCCTGATCCATCCAACATCATAATAAAGTTTGCAGATGATACAATGGTGCTGGGTCTTATAACTGAAGAGGACGAATCAGCATACAGGGAAAAAGCTATCCACATGATATTTAAAAAACAACTTACATTTAAACACTAGCAAGACAAAGGCAATGGTGCTAGATTTCCAGAAGCACAAAGAGGAACCTGCCCCACTTGGAAGTGCTTATTAGTCAAGACCTCACGTGGAAAAACAACACATCCCTAGTGGTTAGGAAGGCTCAACAGAGACTTCATTTTCTTAGAGCCCTGCAGAAAAATCAGGTGAAACAACGGCTGATGACCTCTTTCTATCAGTCTATGATAGAAAGTATCCTTACATATTGTATAACAGTATGGTACGCTGGTTCAGCAGTTGCGGACAGGAAAGCACTACAGAGAGTGATAAATTCAGCACAAGAAACCATTGGTTGGCCCCTAACACCACTGGACAACATCGCCAGGTCTCATTGTTTCAGCAGAGTAAGGAAGATACTCAGGAACGATTCACATCCTAGTCAGTGTCTTTTCTCCCTTTTACCACCGGGCAGAAGACATCGAAGTATAGCCAGCCGGACAAACAGATTTAAAAACAGCTTTTATCCATGGACTGTCAGACTCCTAGATACAACTACAATCACTCCATGCATACATAGAAACATATGACTGGTTTCTCCCTAATTACTTGTATAAGGACCATTTTATATATTATTTATGTTGTATTGTATTTTTTGTTATGGATAGCACCAGCAGAAGCAAAATCAATTTTGTTGTATATATGTACAATGACAATAAAGGTTATTATGAGTATTATGAGTATTAAGGAGCTGCTGTGGCTCACTGGTTAAAAGCAGTACTGCAGTCTACTCTGCAGACTTGCAGATCAGCAGTTTGGCTGA